>CM060701.1:11970000-12193580 GCA_030686995.1 Artemisia argyi | reverse complement strand
ACCCTAATGCATATGAATATCTGATCCAGAAGGATCCAAAGACTTGGTCTAGGTCTTATTTCCAAATTGGAGCTAACTGTGAAGCGGTCGAAAATGGTTTCAGTGAGTGTTTTAACTCTGTAATATTGCAAGTTAGAAACAAACCACTGATCACCATGCTTGAAGCATTGAGGGTGATAGTCTATGAAAGAATGGATGTGATGAGAAGAATGTCTGAAAAGTGGACAGAAGACATATGTCCAAACATCCAAAAGAGATTGGAATTAACTAAAGAACAAATGAGGTATGATAATATTCATTTTCTTGTCAAAATGTTTTGTTTTACTCCAACAATAGGTCTTACATATTTATCCAATGCATAGGTTTTGGCATGTTATACCAACTGGCGGACAACTTTTTGAAGTAAGGAATGGATCTGAAGCATTTGGTGTTGATGAGATTCGAAGAACATGTTCATGTAGGATGTGGCAGTTATCAGGTTTGCCTTGTCAACATGCTATAGCTGTATTTGGTAAATTGAATAGGAGTGTAGAGGAATATGTCCCGGCATGTTTTAGGAAACAAAGTTTTCATGATGCTTATAATCAATTCTTGGGTCCTGTTGGTGGAATGTCGTTTTGGCCAGACTGTAATGACATGTCTAAAATTTTGCCACCTATTACCAAAAAAACGCCCGGGAGACCTAGAAAGAAAAGAATTAGGGCTGCCCATGAACACAAAAACTCAACCAAAGTTTGTAGGGCTGGGATTACCATGACATGTTCAAATTGTGGTCAAAAAGGACACAACAAGAAAGGTTGCAAAAATGAAACTGTAGTGAAACCTCTAAACCTCTAGGTAAGAAAGGTAGACCAAAAAAAACACAAACAGGTCATACAACTCTAGTAGATGAGGTATTTGAGGTAGAACCACAAATGGGACAACCTAGTGCTCAGGAACCTAGTCAGTTTGATGTAGGTGGATCTAGTAGTGGGAGAGTTAAACACAAAGCTAGGAAAGGGGGGAAATACTAAACAAAAGACAAAGAGGTTATCCAGGTTGGGGAGATGGTTGGGTATAGGGGAAAGTGAGTTGGAGAGTGATCCGATTGAGGCCACACCAGCTAGTCAAACTGCAAGTACAGCAGCCTTTGGAACTAGTGGACCAGTTGCAGCTACTCAAAGCAGCCAAACAACAAGACAACAACCACAAGTTCAAGAACAAGTAAATTTGGAACAAAACAATGTTGCACAACCAGTGCCAAGGAACTTCATCAGACAAAGAGGAAGAAGCCAAAGAATTCTCCAAAAGAAGTTGGCCAAAAATCATCAAGGAATTGTTTAACTGTGTTAAGTACTGTTGTATCTAATATTAGTGCAGATGAACCTTAAATGGTTGTAGTATGCAAGTAAACAACAAGTATGCACATCTTTTGTGTCTTAAGTACTGTGCAACTATGTTGTTGTTGGATGTTGTGTATCAGCTACTCTAGTAATTGCAATATTACCTCAGTTTGACTGGTCTTATTGAACTATATGTAACTTTCATTCATTGAGAATCCCTGCATTTACTGTGTAATTGAGAATATTACACAGCTCATTTTAGCTTCATTCACATCAACAAATGTCCTTGGGAATCTCTGCATTTACTGTTATGTAACTTCAAAAATGCACAACTTTGACTGCTTTTGCATAGAGATGTGCATTCACTGTCTTTAAATAGCATCTCCAAATGTAACAAGCATATACCAAAAAACATTTTGCAACACACAACACACATTAAGAGTTCCAACAAGAAAAAAGGTTATTATTCTCAAAGTATCAACATACATTGCATAAACTTCACACAATTGTCAATTATCTGTTTTTTTTTTTTTTTTTTTTTTTTTTTTTGCAGAGATCATTTACATTTCAAGTGACACTGAAAGTGACAAATATCCATGGATGGACAGCACCTCTGAAAGTGATAACAACACAGATTCTTGGAAAAACTACTTTCCAAAGACTTGTTCTAATTCATCAACAAAAAGGATGGATGCAATGAAGATTGAAACTCCTGAACAAGATGCAAAAGAGGCTTTTAAAAATAGGAGTCAGGTTCTAGGGCTTCCAAATCTTCACAAATGTGAGGAGATTCGCATGAAACCATTTGTTCCTAAAATTCCAAATGATTTGTCAAAAGGGAAAGGTAAGAAAACCATGGGTTAGTCTTTGAATAAAGGTTAATGGTTTCTGTAAGGCATTTCATGCCATTGAATAAAAGTAACTTTTCATGACACTGATGCATTCACATTTACATAAACCATATCACAGTATAACAAAACTACATATTGGACATTGATATACTAGTAATGAAAATTGCAATTTCTTTCATTGCCATTCAAGATATTGACTTTATAAAGTCAAAATACATTTCAAGAGAATATAACATACCATAATCTACTAATGAAATAACTTTACACATTTGTAAAGTTATTTACTTCATTACAGACATTGCAATCACAATAACAATCACCACAGCAACCAAACTCAAAAACATTCGAAATTTATCATTACCATTCACTTTTGACTTAATAACACTCAATTCCTCCTTAATTTCTTGCATCTGCTCTTTTAAAGCTTCAAAAGCATCATCCACCTTCACTTGTTGCATCTGAGTTTTACAAACTTGATTGGCTTCCTTAGATCCATTCCCGTTTAGGATATCCAGGTATCTCTCTTTTTCCAAATATAAACTGAAAAACCGGGCTTTGTAATACTCACTTGGTAGTTCTGGGTCAAGAAACCCATAAAAGTCACATTTTTTATGCTTCTCCCTCTTGGGACACGCCTTGAATCTCCTACCAGGATTAGTAGGGGTCCATGACACTTGCTCTTTAACTGGACATGGTACTCGACATTCACAATGGGTGGCAGCAACAATTTCTTCTATGGGCCTTAGTACGAGGATGATGAAGACATTTTTTTTAGGGTTTGATGGTGGCGTTAATATTGGTGGGTGGGGGGAAGATAAGGTTAATGTGTTATGAGAGAGAGAGATGAAGTATAAAGGGGGTATTTGTTGATTAAGTTGAAAGAAAAAAAAAATATATGTGACATGGAAAAAACGGGTTCCATGTCACCCAAAACCGGTCAACAAGTAATCGGGTACACACAAAAGTCGTTTTTGAAAAGGTTTGTGTCACAATAAAAATTAAAAAAAAAAAAATGAAAAAAAAAAAAAAAAGTTGACTACATACAACAACATAAAATGTCAACTTGCATGTATTTTAAAGTCATTTGGCCTAACTTAAACAACTAACTACATGTATAAACATTGATTGAACCATATAAAGAATTTTCTTCAATATTGAACAAATAAACAAGTTAGAAACCCGTCCTGCATGCGCTATTTATTTGAACTAAAGAACAAATTAAATCATTAAACCATACTATAAATCCAAGAGCGCTAACGCCAATTAATCAATAGAAAAAATAGCTAGCAAGACTAGATAAAGATCACAGTTTTTTGGTACAAGAACAAATTGAATCACTAAACAATACAATCCAATTAAGATTTGCAGCAGATATAAATCCAAGAGTGCGATAACATACTGATTTATTCCAAAGGCGAGCATAACAGTGAAAACATACATAATATATCTTAAACTAGTTAACACAAGTATAAAAATTCATTGAACCATATAAACAATATATTTTTTTCAATATAGAACAAAAAAACAAGTTAAAAAACCGCAGTGTTTCAAGCAAAAACGAACCCTAACCATGCAACTAACCACCTCCAAAATAGATATTACATGCAAAGTTAGCTAGTAATCACGTGTAATTAAAACGTACTGATGATGATAATCAAAACTAATACTATAAAGAATCTTACTCTGAATCGATCTGTGAAAGACGATGCTGTGTTTAGGGCTAAGAAACGATCGTTGCTAAGAATAGGTATTAGGGTTTGGTTAAGATGGAATTGTGAATAATAAAACGAGGTTGGCTTTTGAATATATAGACTCCTTTGAAAAATTTGCGATTGGGGTTTGATTTTTGTATATTTAGGTCCAAAACTTTAATACTTTTATATGCCTCGATCCTTGTAGTTTGTGTAACACACGAAATTCCAAAAAACTTTAGTTAGTAAAGTAACTTGTAAAATATACAGAGATCTTGTGCAGGGGCGGAGCTATGCCTTGGCCACCTGTGGCACGTGCCACACATGGATTCGCCATGTGAAGCATGGTCAGATTTGAGCATCCAGGCCTTTGTTGGTATTCAGTCCCTTCCCCACCCCGAACTCACATCCACAAACGCCAATCAAACAGCTATGTGATATTGATATACTAGGTTATTGGGTTTTCAATGGTTTGATATATTAAAATGGAAGAAATTGAGTACATATACAATAAAGATACCATACTCTATTTATACTAAAATACTAGACTAGGTAATACCATGCAACTCATTCATCCCATGCAACTCGGTCAAAATTGAAAACAATGTCAACTCAAATCACGAACACTCGTGTTGCCCGATCTGCTTACCAAACCAATTCACATTGTGCCAACAGTCCAAAATGAAATCGTTATCTTACATCCAACGAATCTCTATCAAACTTGCGTCCTTGCCACTCTCGTCAAGGACATTTTTGCCATATTTCGTTGCCCGACACAATTTTTGTCGGTCACCAATATCATCCACCAAAAATTGTTATTCTCCAAACCGAACCGAAACCACCTTGGAAACCACGTGCTACGAGGTACAAAATCATGAGCCTTGAGGACAAGGCTCGTTTTAAGGAGAGGAGTATTGATATGAATTGACATGGTCCAACAAGAAGTGGTCAACAGTTGTTTCTTAGTATTGCATTATGGCCATGATGTGTCCATTATTTTAGGCTAGTGTGATTCATGTTTCCATTTCCATGCAAGTTACTAATTGTCTAATTCTTAGGCTAGTAGGTAAAGCAGTTAGAGTAGTAGTTTTCATGCATCGTTTATTATATAAATGTAATCTTGGAATGAGTAGGAACTAGAGAAGAAAAGAAAAGAATGCGAAGAGTAGTTTAAGAGTTCTTAATTTAGTTGTTTATAGTTGTTAGTTTAATTATGGTAAAAGGAGAGTGATCATCTCAAATCGATCTTCTATCACCATTTCCCTATTATAAGAGTGTCATCCGAAAATTGAAGATGCGAGATGTCATCTTGTTATGCCCCACTTCAACCCCTTCAACTGCGATTATGAAGTGCTTCAACCGCGATTATGAATAAAAATAGGGATAACGGGTGGCAAGCCTTACCTTAACACGTTTGATACCGGGATGAGAAGTAAGGGTGTGTTTGTTTCATTTAGATGTTTTAGGTCTGAATCTGACTACCACATCTTACTAGTAAGATGTGGCTAGAACATCTAAATCTAAACGAAATTATGTTGTTTGTTTTTGTATAATTGTTCGAATGATTTTAAGTGTTCGTTTCTGCAATTTATTTAAGTAACTTGTGTAAATATGAAACAAAACTTTTTATCATAAATATAACATAGTTAATAAACCATCAAATATATTATATTAACACGAGTCTTCAATATCTCTTATCGAGTAAGAGCCAGTAAGACAAGTCTCTCACCTCTTACTGAGTAAGATGTTATATGTCTAACTGGGTCTTACTCAAAAGAAAAAAACAAACAAGCAAAACGTCTGCCCACCTCTTACTGGTAAGAGTAAGAGGGAGTAAGAGGGCTAGTAAGACGTTTTTTTAAAAAACAAACACACCCTAACTGATATAATTATACTAAACTTAACCAAATTTCTTTTGTGTGTTTATCTCAGTGGCATTGAAGCATGGGTACCGGACCCCAAGTATTCACGTACAAGAGGTAGAGTTTTTGTTTTTTTTTTTTTTTTCTAGATTCTGTTGCTATTTCTGATTATACAGAAACAATGATTGGCCGAAATTTTTTGGTTTGAAATTTTGACGAGTTTAGTATAAGTTGTGTGGCTATTGGTAATGGTCGGTTTCTCACTTGTTCTCACGCTTTCGGCGGGTGATTGCCTTTGATAAATGGTATATGCTGTGTGGGTTTGGATGACGAGGATTCCTCCGTACGTCTATTGCGGACTCGTTGGGATCATTGTAGTAGGGTCGTTGTAGTTTTATGGGTTGTGGGTGGGATCGATGTAAGTTGTAGGGTCGTATAAATTATCATTATATGCAACTTCTATATGTAACTGTCTCTAGAAAAAACAATGATTATTTGTATGCTGATTACATCTATACTACATTATAATGCATTTGGGATTATTCTATAATTAGAAAGACTTAAAATTCAGATTTTTTTTCTTGCTTATTATGGAAATATTTTAAAATTAATATGTTAGGAAGCAAGTTGGTTAGGAAGTTTGTTAGGAAGCGGTTGGTTGTTCAAACTAAAATTATTTAGCTTAACTATCTCTAATATCTCTACTTATAAAGCATAACGACAACTAAACGTGTAACCGAATAACATAAAATATAATCACAGAGTACCTGCCGCCGCATTGCCCGGGTACCGTTCTAGTTATTTTAAAAGGAACCTTGTTGTTGTTTGTTTGTTTATGACAGGGTTGTCGCTCTTATGTTGAGAATCTCATTTTCGGCTTCTTGATCGCCCATGAGCCTACACACCCCTAAAGGTTAATTATGATTTACTAGAACGGTACCCGCATAATGCGGTGGCGGGTACGTGTGACTATATTTTGCTTTATTCGGTTACACATTTAGTTGTCTTCATGCTTTATTAGTAGAGATGGTTAAGCCAAATAATTTTAGTTTGAACAATCAACCTGCTTTCTAACAAACTTCCTAACCAATAATTTTGAAATCTTTCCATAATAAGTAAGTAAAAGTCTAAATTTTAAGCTTTTCTAGTTATATAATAGTCCTAAATGCATTATATAGTAGTATAGATGAGTACGCATTGTTTTCCTCATTTGCTTGCAACTCATGAATAATACCCACGTAACATGCTTTGGTTTAGGGTGTTGGAATCATTGGTTAACATTTCTGGTCGGGCTTGCATTTCTGTTCTTGATTATCACATCCTTGTTTGTGCCAGAAAAGCTTAAATTTCTGGTCGGGCTTGCATTTCTGTTCTTGGTTAACATTTATGTGTTATTCAGTGGTCACTTTTTTTTTTTTTTTTTTTTTGTGCAATGGCGGCGGTTTCTGTTTGTTGTGGTGCCCCCACTAGAGTGAAGTGTAGGAGAACATGAAGCATTGGATCCCCCCCCCCCCCCCCCCCCCCCCCCCCTCATTTTCTGTTATTATTTGAGGGTTGATTGTAGTATTTTAGTTGGCTTTCAATTAAGGAGTTCGTACTCCTAGTTTGTTAATGCTTTGCTCATTAGTTTGCATTTATCTATATAAGTTAAATGCATGGGTTAATTAGAAACTTAGTGTCAACAGAATACACATATTATAACACATCATGTCGATCACCTATCTTTTATCAGTAGACTCGACCTTATGCAAAAAACTAAGGTCAAATGGGTAATTGAGTGGATGAAAATTCAAATTTCTTTTAAGGCATTATTAACAAGTTCTATCATTCTAGGATAAATGGGATTTTTTCTAATGGGCTTTGGTTAACTAATCCACATTTGGTCACTTTGAAAATTTACAATTTTTACAAAGCTAAATTTCGTGTTTCCCAATAAAATCGACCTCACTTTGTTAGTTCCCTTTTCAAAACCTTACCCGAATTTGAATCTTCCTTTCCTGATGCTCGATTTTCTACTCAAGAAATTAAGAATGCGGTTTGGAATTGTGGTGGTAGCAAGGCCCCGGGCTCAGATGGATTCACCTTCAAATTCATTAAATCTCATTGGGACATCGTTGGTGAACACTTTATTAGGATGGCAAAAAAAATTGAAATTGACGGATTCATTCCCTAAGGTTGTAACTCCTCCTTCATTGCCTTGATCCCTAAAATTCAAGACCCGTTACATATAAAAGACTATAGACCGATTAGCTTATTGGTTATCAATATAAGGTAATTGCAAAAGTTCTTGCCAATAGGCTCCAACAAGTCGTTCACACGGTTGTTAGTGAGGTTCAAAAGACTTTTATAAAGGGAAGGCAAATCATTGATAGTCCTCTTATGGTTAATAATATTATTTCATGGGCCTTTAAAAAGAAAGAAGGCCTTTTTATTTTGAAGGTTGACTTCGAAAAGGTATTTGACACTCTTGATTGGGGCTTTCTTGACAACATTATCGCTCAAATGGGTTTTAGTGTTAATTGGAGAATGTGGGTCCATGGTTGCCTTAAGTCGGCATATGGTTCGGTATTAGTTAATGGGTCTTCAACTAAAGAATTTAAAATTGAGAAAGGCCTTCACCAAGGTGATCCTCTATCACATTTCCTTGTCATCGTTGCGGTGGAAGCTCTTCACGTTTCACTTCAAGAAACTAAGTCTAAGAACTTATTTAAATGTATTAAATTGGGTTCTTTAGAGGTTGAAATCTCCCATTTTCAATTTGCGGATGATACTCTTTTAATGGGAAAATGGTCTATTGAGAATGCTACCTTTGTTGAGATGTTTTGATTTGGCTTCCACCTTAAAGGTTAATTTCTCTAAGAGTAAATTCTTTGGGGTTGGCATTGATGATAATGAAACACATAATTTAGCTTCCATTCTTAATTTCCAAATTTCCAACTGTCCTCTCTACCTTGTTGATATGTTGGTCTCCCCATTGGTTCCATTATGAACAATGCCATCAATTGGAAACCCATTATTGACAAATTTCACAAAAGTCTCACGTCTCGGAAAGCTAGAACCCTCTCGTATGGTGGTAGGCTAACTCTTTTGAAATCCGTTCTTGGAGCCCTTGGTACACTTTTTTTTTTTTTTTTTTTTTCTATTTTCAAAGCCCCAAAGGTGTCATTAATTATCTTGAAAAATTGAGACGCAATTTTATTATTATTATTATTATTATTATTATTATTATTATTATTATTGTTGTTGTTGTTATTATTG
The DNA here is from genome assembly GCA_030686995.1 of Artemisia argyi. NCBI lineage: Eukaryota > Viridiplantae > Streptophyta > Magnoliopsida > Asterales > Asteraceae > Artemisia > Artemisia argyi. The sequence continues at coordinate 12,184,596 of CM060701.1, read as the reverse complement.
TTATTATCATTATTATTTATTTATTTATTTATTTTGGGGGGAGGGGGAGGGGGAGGGGAATAAAAAATATTTTTTTTTTATCTTGTGTTCCCGAGTTGGAAAGAAAAGAGAAGTAACCAAAAAAGAGCTTTAAAATCAACTTCACTTCATTTCATCCCAATTTGGGAAGTAAATTAAGAGAGTAATTTTGATGTAATTTACTACCCTTTACTTTCCTCTCCCCTCCTAAAAAATCTCTGAAACACAAACTTTTTTTATTACCATCTTAAACCTTTCCCTTTCACTACATAAAATAAACTCGGAAACAGAGTTTAAGATGCCTTAGATTGCTTGGAAAAAAGTGTGCTCTCCTAAGTCTTGTGGAGGCCTTGGAATTGTGGTAGTCTTCATGCATTGAATCTTGCTATGTTATCTAAGTGGTGGTGGCGGCGGCAATCGGCATATCCACTTTGAAAATAATTCTCTTTGGAGTCCTATTATTACATCAATTCATGGGTCTCATGGGAAGTTAACTAGTGACTGCCCTTCTGTAACTAGTAGATATACTAGTCCTTGGTTTTTTTATTTCAACTTTAAATAAGCGTTTACCACAACCAAACGTGAATTTATCTATTGCATTTCATAAAAACGTTAGGATAGTGGGCCTATTGAATTTTGGTTAGAAACTTTGATAGGATGGAGTAGGGGTGTTCATCGGTTCGGTTATCGGTTAATCGGTTTATTCGGTTCGGGTTGTTCGGTTAAAAAAAAAATTTGGGTCATAACCGAAAACCGAACCGAACCGAAAATATCTATAACCGAACCGAACCGAGAACCGAACCGAAGTTCGGTTCGGTTATGGGTCAAAACCGAAAACCGAACTTTTTACCTAAATTACACTATTTATATTTTTTTTTGAATTTAATTATATATATTTTTGGCAAAAAAAATATTTCAAGCATAAAAAAATATTTTTTTTATATTAGTATAAAATTTTAATGGATATTTTTTATATTTAAAATAATATAAATATATAAAAAATATATATATTTATATAAATTCGATTTTTGGTTCGGTTTTCGGTCTAGATAGCTAAACCCATATCCAAACCGAAAACCGAGTTTTTAATTCGGTTCGGTTCGGTTTTAACAAGTTCGGTTCGGTTATATGTTCGGTTCGGTTTTATTTCGGTTCGGTTTTATTTCGGTTCGGTTTTCGGTTTACTCGGTTAATTAACCGAACCGTGAACACCCCTATCTCAAACTCTTTCCTTTTCTATCTAAGAAACCACACGGTGGCCCGGCCCAAGACGTTGTCCTACACTCGATTATAAGTTTTAATCTCTTCTATATATACCATGATATAACCATAGAGATGATATTTATTACAATCGACTTTTTTGTAATAAAAAGTTACATCGATAATTCAGCAAAGAATGGCGTGAGTTCCTTTTACTTAATTACTTAATCTTTTTTTTTTTTACTAATTACTGCTAGTAATGTATGTTGTTTCACATCTAAACACTTTTCTTGTAACCCTAAGTTTATTGTACGAACTGTTTTCTTAACAAGTTTACATGTATTTTCGCCCACTTTTAACGGTTCTTATAGCAACCCTAACTCTATTGTACATACTTGGCAAAAATTATTTGGGAACATGCTTATAAATTAAAGGGTAAACACCATACAATAGCCACGTACTTTCCAAAAATGTCCGTCTAGAACCATTTACTTTTTTATTACACTACTTCACCAACGTACTTATTGTTTTTGTGAATATATCACCATTGTAACCTGATTAATTTCCACGTCATTATTATTTATTTTTTTAATTACACGTGTAAAATAAAAGCTGAGTGTATTGCCCCATTTTTTTGGTTTACCCGACCCATAATTCTTTGCCCCGTTTTTTCACCCTTTGATAACCCATTTCATTTAAATAACCCCCATATCCCCAAACCCTAAATCATTTGCAGCCCCCTTTTATCACCATCCCCAAACCCTAAATCATTAGCAGCCCACTTTCATCACCATCCCCAAACCCTAAAAATCAGCCCCAACTTACAAACTTTTTAAAATGTCTTCATATGAGTGTGAATGTGATCTTCCTTTGATGAGACTCACTTCATGGACCCCTGCAAATCCTGCAAGACGATTTCTTGTTTGCCCCAACAGATACGTAAGTTATTTTGAAAATGTATTATTTCTCTTTTTTTTTTTTACTGAATATTTTGTAAATTTCAGAAAACTGGAGTAAAGAAGTGTAGATATTGGGATTGGTATGATCCAGAGTTAGAGAATTCATGGTATAAAGGACATTTGCATGGGATGTATGTACTCTTAAATCCTGATCAAAGACAAGAAATAGAAGATGAGTTAACAAGCCGAGAAGAGCTTGTTGTCCTTCAAGCTGAGCATGACCACCTTCAAGTTGAACTAAAAAAAAGTCAAAAGAAAGAATTTTTTTGGAAGGCAATTGTTATCAGCTTTGTTGCTTTCTATTGGTTTGTGTTTGTAATGAACTAGGGCTAGTGGAAAAGGTTGTGTTTCTTTTGTAATGAACTAGGTGTAGTAGTTATGGAAGGCATTTGTAATGAAATGTAAAAAGGTTGTGTTTCTTTTGTGTAATGAGATGTTATTATGGTTTGCACATGACAGAAACATGGTTTATGACTTTGTGGTATGCACATGTTTATGACTTTATGGTATGCACATGACACAAACATGGTCTGTATCACACATGCTTTGATGCCTGCACATTTCAATAACAACATACATAAAAAGAGACCACAAAGTCACAAAAGTGGTCAAAACCATAAAGTCACCATAAAGTCACAAAAGAGACCACAAAACAAGAGACCACATACATAAAAAGAGACCACAAAAATATCACCACTTGGAAGCTGCAATTTACCATTAACAACTGATGTTTCATATTTCAAAGTGGTCAAAACCATAAAGTCACAAAAGAGACCACAAAACAAGGTTCCACGTGGTATTGTCTACCAATACAGTCCAAAAGGAACCCAGGAAACATGCATGTTAGAGTACCTAAGTGGCTAAGTGTTCATTACAGACCATGAAATAAACTTATAACTAAGTAGAAACATCAAAAGCCTTGTCAGCTGTAGATCCTGATCCCATATCATCAAATTGAAAGGGTTTGCTCTGCTTTGCAATTCTTTCTGACCTACCACGGTTCTTGACATAAATCCTTACTCCATTCACAAATGCTGCATCCATCCACTTATGCATGTTTCTTCTCTTTTTTTGGTGTTTCTATAGCATCTTGAGTATGATTAGCATATGTTGTTTCTTTACCTTTGTCTGCTGCTGCATCATCACTTGAAGGTATTTGCACATTTCCATGTATGCTAGATGCTTGAGTAGGTTGGGAAGGGTTGTTTTGAATGCTTGTTTGTTGTTGAGTTGGTACATCATTATTAGCATCCAAATCTGCTACTCTAGCTTCCCACTCCTCCTGTTCAACGTATCTGTGGGCCACTTCTTCATTTATCATAGCTTGGTCATGCATCACTTCCCTAAAGATTTGTTCATCCAATTCCAATTGGTATTCCTGTGAAGTAGATGCAAATGTAATTAGTAAACATAAATGTATTGTTCAGAAGTAAATTATTTAAAGAGTAAATGTGATTAAATACCTGTGCAACTGTTAAGACTCCACTTTCACCAATCATGCTACCCCTACCACCCCCCCTTCCACCACCTCTTCCACCAACTGTGGCATTACTTCCACCACCCCTTCCAACAACCCTTCCACCACCTCTTCCCCCACCCCTGGTTCCTGTTCCTCCACCCCTAGATGCACATTGTGTAACAGTTGGCTCTTTTTTCCTACCAGGTTGTTTTTTCTCAGTTGTAGGTTTTGGTTGTGGGTCATTCTTACATGTTTTCTTATTGTGGCCCTGTTGCCAACAATTTGAGCAAGTCATTTTCCTTCCCACCCTACTAACTTGAGTACTAGTACTCTCATCTGCCGATTTCCTTCTAGCCTTTTGTGGTCTACCTGGCATATTTCTGATTAAAGGTGGTAATGGTGGAATATCCCTAGTCCTTTTCCATTGGTTTGACCCAAAGACAGGTTTAATTTCAAACTGATAAGCATTAAACCAACATTCCTGACTATACCATTGACTAACACCTACATCTATTTCAGTTTCCATATGCATGTACGCTGCTACAGCATGTACACAAGGGACACCACTTAGTTCCCACATTCTACAAGAACATACCTTGTGAAGCAGATTCACTCCAAAGCTATCATCTCCTTTTCTTACTTCTAGCAGTTGGAAACCACTAGCATACACATCCCAATGTCTGCAATAGTATAAAACATCACAACAATTAATAAAACTAGGTAAAACTAAAAAAAAAAAAAAAAAAAAAAAAAAAAACAAATGCTCAAGACACATTCTGTACCTTTGTTCATCTACTAGTATGTTTAATCTCTTTCTTATACTTGGTGTGATTGTATCTTCCAAGCTAAATGCAATCTTCTTCATGGCTTGTAATCTTTGCATTATGTATAACCTTATCTCTTCCAACATAGTAATGATTGGTTTATGTCTTGGACCCAGGATTGCTCTATTAAAACTTTCTGATATACCATTCTCAAAAGCTGCACATCTCCTGTCCATCGCAAAGAATGCTCTTGACCATGAGTTGGGGTTTCTTTCAACTAGATAATCATATGCTGATTGATCTAGCAGTTTGATCTGTTCCATGTTTTGCTCAAATTGTTGTTGTAATGCAGAAGATGTTGCAGCCCAAAATAATCTCTGGAATTGAAGACCACTGAATTTCTTTTTGAAATTGGCATACACATGCCTTGTACATTTTCTGTGCTCAGCATTTGGTAACCAGTCATTCACAGCATCCAATAACCCCTGATCAAATGTCATAAAGATGTACATTCAATATAGGCTTTAACAAATAAATTGTATTATATTAAACAAAAATTATATAAATTTTACCTTATGGGAATCTGATATGATTGTGATGCCAGTTCCATCATTCAAAGATAGATCATCATGTAATAGTTTCAGGAACCAGCCCCAATTTTCAGCATTTTCAACCCTAACTACAGCCCATGCAATGGGATACATTTGGTTGTTTGCATCCCTTCCCATGGCTGTTAGCAATTCACCCTTGCATGTATGCTTTAAAAAACAACCATCTAGTCCTATCACCTTCCTACAACCTGCTAGCCACCCATCTTTTACTCCCTTGAAACAGATGTACATTCTTTTGAAATATGTAGACCCATCAGATGAGTTAAACACATCCAACACACATGTAGACCCAGGGTTTGAATCCAATATAGCTTGCCTATACTCATAAAGTCTCCCATAGTGCTCTATTAGCCCACCCTCATGATCAAACAGGGCTCTCTGTTTTGCTCTCCTACACTGTCCTAAACTAACATCTATCTTGAATTTCTGTCTAATGTCAGCTTTCATCTTTCTATATTTTATGAATGGATCCTCAATGATTTCTTTAGCATACTGTGCAGCAATCCACTTAAAAGAAACTAGAGTGCCTAAGTTGTAGTTCCTACAACATTTGTGGGTTGGAATGAGGGACTTTATTTGGAAAGAACGCTCACTGGTCATCCATGTAGCCCACAGTCTAAATGGACATGCAACTTTCTTTGGTGATTTGCTAGTACCCTCCCCAGAATCATTAACTACCTTTTTCTTAGACTTCTTTGGTGATTTGCTAGTACCCTCCCCAGAATCATTAACTACCTTTTTCTTACGAACTACTTTTTTCCTAGTACCCTTTTTACCCTGTTTTCCCTTACTCAAATTAGTCTTTACTCTACTTGGCATTACCCTATCTTTGTTACCTTTTTTACCAGCACATCTCCCCTCTTCAACATTTCTACCACAAAAAGCCAACAAACATCTCCAATCATTTTTCATAAACCAAAGCTGATAACCATTGGCTACCCCATAATTAGTCAATAGCATTTTCAACTGATAAGAGTTGTCAAACCTCATTCCTAGACATGGTTCCATCTTATCCCAAGGGATGTTAGGGTTAAAGGCAGGATAAACTACTCCTTTTTTCACCTTATACACAGCATCTATTTCAGTCTCATTAGCATCTACTTCAGGTGTTTCATTATTAGCAGGCATTCTTTGTTCAGTAGAGGATCTAAAAACATTCCTAGAACTGCAAAGGTCATTTAGGAATGGGTCTGGTGTAGTGATATTCTTAATGACCACAGATTCCTCACCCTCATTTTCAAAGTCCACATAATCTATCTCTTCAAAATCATCACTAGAATAATTGTCATCACTGGATTCTATAATGCTCTGCTCTTCCGCTAGTTCTAACTTACAAGCTTCCATAATATCATAATCAAGGTGTTCCACATACATATCAATCATATTGCCATTCTCATAACCAACAACCAACATGTCTACAATATCTTGGTCACACTTGATTTCCCTTATTCCTAAAGCCAAATTAGCACCAGTCTTACAATAATACAACCTCTTAAAGGCACCATGTGGAACTAACCTTTTCATGATTTCCAATAGATTATCATACGACATTTCATCGAAATTTGTATCTGTGACTTCTCTCATATCACCCTGAGCGTATCTCAAAGGCCTTGAAACGAAAATACCATCATACCTTAGATAAATAGTGAAAACGCCCTTCTTTGCCTTCTTCTTCTTTGGTTCACCTGAGAATAATGGTTTTCAAAAAAAAATTAGGGTTATTCAACATTAATCGTAAAATGAACAATTGGTGATTAGTAAACAAAGATTATACCTTTAGCCATAACGATAATTGCTCAATTTTGTTTCATTAGAAATTAGGGTTTGTGGTGGTGTGTGAATTTTGTGTGTGACGATTTTGGGTTTTGTGTGTCTGATCTCTCTTTTTATCTGTTTATGTAATAGTGGAAAACCAATGTGGAATAAAAATTATACACGTGGATATTATATATCTAAAATATAGTAGATAATGCCTATGTGGAAAATAAAAAGTGCTACAGTCCCGGTAGCTGGTTACCATGTTTGTGAAGTTGTAAAAAGAAAGTAAGGTTATTGGTGAAGTAGTGTAATAAAAAAGTAAATGGTTCTAGACGGACATTTTTGGAAAGTACGTGGCTATTGTATGGCGTTTACCCTAAATTAAATTGCTTTTTTTATTATTATATTATTTATTATAACTAGCTAGTTTTCGTGTATTTTGTTCCAAATTTAAAATTTCTATTGTACCTTGACCTAAGTTTATTGTATAAACTTATGATATGTATTTTTTTTTTTTTTTTTTAGTTACTTATGAATTGTTTTCATTAAAAAACTTTTTTTATGTTGCTTGTTTTCATTTAAATATATTTAATGCACAACATGAATTGTTTATTGTATGCAAGTTTTTTTTTTTTTTTTTTTTTTTTTTTTTTAAACGTCAACTAACTGTTTCACAAGTTTTTTTCATGCAATTACTTACGACTTTTTTCTTTTTTGTGTTTATATAAGTGACATTGAAGCAGGGGTACGGGACCCAAAATACTCAAAAAGGTATCGTCTGTTTCTGGATTATGTTATATGTAGTTAATACTGAAATTGTGAAAGAAAAAAATATCTACTAACTTTCGATTTTATTTAATTATTTCATGTTTAGTGAACTAGAAACTATATTATTTGTGCCCAATATATATATATATATATATATATATATATATATATATATATATATATATATATATATATATATATATATATATATATATATGATTTGTGCCCAATAAAGAAAAGTAGAAAACTAAAACAATTTAAATCTAATCTAAATAAGAACTAAAAGGTCTCATCGTTTTTTATTCGAAACGTCTAATGATCTTCAACCAATCATGAGCTTGAATATAATTACCATGAGTAAGTGCAAACTATATGATTTGTGAATTTTGATGGAACTGTGAGTGATCGAAAACTATGTATTTTATATCTAAAACCGGTAGTTATGAAATAACGATTAATTATACACCGGTTACATTGTTCTAAAAGGGTCGTGGTTGTTGTTGTTTGTTTATGACAGGGACGCTCATTCTCTTCTGTTGAGGGTTCTTCTATATGAGCTTTTCTGCTTAGGTCTCTCTACCGGCTTCTGGATGACCATGAGCAAACTAGGCCATAAAGGTTTTAAGCAAGTGTCCCAACAACACCAAGTGCTTGTGGGTCTATCCGTTTTTCTTATGTGGTTTTTCGCCGTCGCTAATGTTGCTATTTTCTTCATTTACGCGTGTGCAACTCGACATCCACGTAACATGCTTTGGTTTAGGGTGTTGGAGTTATTGTTTTACTTCTCTGGGCTTGCGTATCCGGTTTTGTTCATTGCAGCTTCATTGGTGCCAGAAAAACACATGTGGGTCCCTGTGTTCTTCATTAGTTACTTTTCATTTTCCGCGTTGGTGGCTTCTATATATTGTGGTGCCCTCGCTGCCCCGGAGTGAAGCTTAGGAGAACATAAAGCGTTCGATCCCCTTGTTTCGTCTTGTTTAAGGGTTGGTCGTAGTTAATTTACTTAGCGCGCTTAAATTAAGGAATGAGTTTGTACTCCTAGTTTTTTGTTAAGATGATGCTTTAATTATCAGGTATACTGTTGATCGATTATAAGTATTATGAAACATCTTGTCGATGACCTATCTTTACAGTACTTTTGCGTTTGCCAGATTCATGGAAATCTAAAACAGTTTATCGGTATGGGACTTTGTATTTCCATATGTTACTGGTGTTTGTAACAAATACTCCAGTTGAAAGTGCTACAATTAATGTACAATGCAATTCCTAAGATGTAATAGAATGTGTAATTGTCATATAAGTGTTTGAATTCATACCGGTCAATCAAAAATTCAAGACCAGCCTATCAAATTGCTCAAGATACGGAAGTAGAAAAAGTCGTCAAAGTCACGAACTCACGATAGATGTTCATGCAAATTCTCTTCACAGTTATACTCAAAGCCGACAAGAACTCAAAATGCCAAATCATGATCCACAAAAAACGATAATGAAGGCTACGATACAGTACAAAAGAAATGAGTCATAACTTTATTACATCAAACCAAACCAAAATCTATAAAAATTTTCATAGATTCATAACAAGTAGCATTGTAATGTAGCTACAAAAGACCAACCTCAACATCAGCTTCAGTTCATGAAAAACATTACAAAAAAATCAATAAAACCTTCCACAATTACAAAGGTACAAAAAATCAACACTTGGATTCAAATCTGAACACGAGAACCTTACAATTTGGTATCAGAGATCTTTTAACAACAATGGAAAGACACAAGGAGAGCCAACCTTACTTATAAAATGTCAAGGATGACAACAGCAATACGTGGAGTAGAAAGCGAAAAACGACCAATATGATCAACATGTCTTTAATAATCTAACATGCACAACCACCTCGTTGCTCTGTGTCTGGTACTGCCTCCGGGACGCCCTGGAAATATCTGTTCAGCATCAACAAAATTTTAAAAGATTAGTTTAAAATAAATGTATAGTCGTAATATTTATCATATATTGTTGGATCTTGCATACATAATGGTTTAAATAACTTCTAAATTAATGATGAGATATTATTGTTAGCCCAGTCTCATGGCAATGAAGGGATCACAGGATAGTAAATGTGGCAATTTTGAGCCATTTACTTATTAACGGGTCGGTTTGGGTAAACGGGTCAAATAAAGAAAACATAGCTGAAAAAGAAACTGGTCAAGCGGGAACAGCCAATACTGGTGGCCATTTTAAGCCATTTACTAATGTTGAGTTGATATGGTTATAACGGGTTAAATAAAACAAAAATACCAGAACGGGGTAGACAGCGAAGTAAAATTAACTCAACATATGCCATGGACCGGGCTCTGACCAACTTAAGACTTTACATCCCTGACAATAATATGTCTCTGTGGAGGTAGCTACAAGGGTGTAGAATATGATACAAGGGACTCGGTTAAGATAGTTGATTAGGCTTTTATAACTAGCCAAAGTCTAGTCCAGTTAAAACCAATCCTAATTGGTACCACTTTATTCGGTCTGTGGTTCTTACTATATGTGTCTTATCAACAATTTAGTTCTGGCCCAGTTTTGCACCGCTTCATAGCCCTTAGACAACTCCATAACACCAACGATCAAATGTTAGGATGCTATGTTTCCATGTGATAGTTTAAAGTTTAAACTTACCATAAAAGTATAAATCACACTATCAGATGCTAGGATGCGGTTTTCACCCGAGGTTTACTTGTTTTACAAACCATTTGCAAGTATGAACATGGTTGAACAAAGTTACTAATATCACTCTATGAGTCTATGTCAACAACATAAGAAAACAAAGTTAAGCACGTCCTATCATTTTATTGTACAGTGTCTGCTTTATGACTTAGTTATTGATCAAAGATGGGTGTCACAAATCCACTCAATACCAACAGATCCCCACAAACCAAAAAACTGTGTTTTGCAAACCAAATGGATGTGCAGATAATTAAGTTGTGGGAAAATAACAAATAGCATATATGCTACTAAATGGTATTTACTATATACATATAACATGATAATAGGCAATAACAGACACCGTAATTTGTGCACTCTTCACCTTTTCCTATGTAATAATATATTCTACGATTTTAGAATTTAGCATAGGTTGAAGGCTGTCATTTCAAGTTGTTTATCAGATTCTTTATTATATCTGCAATCTACTATATTTCAAATTACAGCTTGTACATCTAGGCTTATATATAAAAGAGCCGACAACTTGATTAACCATAAAACACAAATTTGGAGATCGACATAGGGAAGCATATGAAAGTGTTGGACACTTGAAATCTAATGACAAAGCTAGCATAGACAATAGCAACAAGCAGTAGCTGTGAATAGGTATTGTTTCATTTAGGGAACTTACATGTCCTGTTCATGCTCGTTTGCCATTGCAGTTCTGGCGATTGAGAGGAATGCAGGATCGACATTATGGTCTTCCTTTGCAGATGTCTCAAAGTAAGGTATATTTCCTTTTGCAGCACACCACTCCCTTGCCTTCTTCTCAGAAACCTAATTTCGGATACTTTCAGTAAATTGCAAGGTTTAAAAAGTTGAAAAGGGGATTCATAATGTAGAACTTACCACTCGGCTATTTCCACCATCTATATCGATCTTGTTACCAAGCAGTATGAACGGAAAAGTAGTGGGGTCTGTCGGGTTTGCCTTAAGACGATAAAAAATAGTATCGATTAAATGATTTCAGCAATAAAATGACTCACAAAATTAGAAGGTAAATCAGTATTAGCACAGGAGAGACAAATAAAATCTTCACTCCGTTTTCTAGGGTGGGGTGAGAAGGGGTTTCATTATCCCAAGTTTTACTGGAGAGAGTTATATTGGAAGGTGAAACCGTGAAAGCCAATTGAATATTCGGTCCTTTTCACCTCTTAATATTTAAAATGGCAATCGTGGTAAGTTTGACTTTCAATTGTAATTCGAATAGAGTGAACACTAACATATCAGCCTCAGACTGACTTATGGTATCAATCCTGTAATAGGAACACAATACTTGGTCCTCTCTTAAATTCAAAGTAATGTTGTAAATTATATTCTATCACAAATAGCCTATATGGTCCAGTAGTGTGAATACTGCATATTTAAAACACATTGAACCGAGCACAGAGAGGTCTGAACAACACAGTAGTTAGGGAAGAAGTTTAATTAGCCATACGAAAAAAACTGCAAAGTACACATACAAAAACGTTATGGTTTCAAAAACACCCATGGTCAACGACTATCTAGAAATCTAACCTCCACGTACACGTAAGAGTGTTAAATTAGACAGGAGACTAAACCATGAAGATTACAGTCAAAAAGGAGGAACAATAACACATTGAAGCATGAGAACTAACATTTTCAAGTTGCACAAGCATCATGAAAACTATAAAATACATCTCAATAATCGCTACTAGAAGAGACATTGCCTAGTTTAGATATCTGTTCAATGAGTACAAGTCTCTTTGAAAAGTAACACCGCCAAATTCTGATCTATAACATATTCTCAAGCAATTCCAAAATTCGAAATGTTGTCTAGTAATTTCAAACTTAATGTAATGTCAGATTGCTAAATGATCAACTAAAACTCGGACCCAATGGACTTGGTGCACCAAAGGCTTGGATATCACGGTCACCAAAAAATGACTGATTGCATTGGCAGCCTCTTCACATTTAGGATTTCAAGAGCTGAACTTAACAGGTTTGTATTATAGTACACACTATAATTCTGCATTGAAGCAGCATAACCACAAGGGAAAGTACAGTATAGCAGGGTAATGTCAAAGGCACTTTATAAACTTTTATCTCAGGTAAACAGTTATTACGTAAGAAAGTTCACTAGGATGATGAAAATTCGCAAAAAGTTACCTGCTTGAGGAATTCCTCATGCCAGGTGTCTAGTGTATCAAAAGATCGCATCACGTTTACATCATACACTAGAACACAGCAATCTGCTCCACGATAAAACGCAACACCAAGACTTTGAAATCTCTCCTGACCAGCAGTGTCCCATATCTTGCATACCGAAAATTATGATCAGCCAACATAAATCATATAACGGATAGATACCAATCCTTTAATATCTACCCAAATCACTTACTTGTAAAGTGACAAGCCTGTCGTCTATTTGCAATTCTTTGGTGACAAAATCAGCTCCAATTGTAGCTTTGTACTGCTGACTAAATTTCTTATGTACATATCTTTAAGGTAGTTAAGAAATCACAATAATCAATAGACATGATATAATACCATCCAACGCTTTTCAATATGGCAATACCTAGCAACACAATACGTTGGGGAGCATGAACATAGACAGACTCGAGTAAACTCGGGGCAAATCGTTCTGTTGGTTTGTAGGAAACCAATGTATCACACGCACAGCTCCTTCTAAAGATACAATAGGTTACTCTAATTGATACCATGAACTCTAAAGATACAATTTGTTAAAACTTATAACCCCTGTCGTTCCACACAAAAGACGAATAACACAAATGGTTGCTGTTCCTTGAAACTACAGTTTTGATTAAGAGGTAACCTAACTTCGTTGGGTGCAACTACTAACTATTACTACAAAGTTTCAACTACTTCTGTACCATTTCTATATCTTCTGCACCGCTAGTCGATGCTAGGCAATACACGTAGTCGTTCAAACTGATAAATAACACAACAAATGTATTACTCCCTCCCACCCGTCAAAATCATTTCATTTCTAACTGTTAAAAGTTGGTAAAATAACCACAACTCAAATGCAGCTTAAGCTATAAAATGAACCAAAAAGCACATAAACGCAATTTCATATAATATCTCCCCATCATAACTATTCAAAGTTTCAAATTACATCGTCACTTGAGCAACAAATTCAAAATAATATAAAGTATCTCCCTGCCAATTCCTTCTACAAGAAGATCCTCAACCAAACACAAAAACAACTCCAACAATCTTAACAAAACTAAACCAATAAACATATTTCATGTTCCACAAATCTCTCTCACACGCACACACATAAGCATCAACAAAACGTATTACCCCCTTTCACCCATCAAAAACGTCATTTCATTTAGTCAGATGATTGAAAGTTTTGAAAAACCAGCATGCAAATACAGTTTAAGCTATAACGTCTTCAAAAGTTACCAAAAAAAAAAAACACTTATGGGGTGTTTGTTTAAGCTTATTTATGGGCTTATGAGCTTATTATATGTTTCTAGCTTATGCTTCATAATCCCCACTTTATTTGGTTATTTTGGGACCTGTGGGCTTATATAAGCTTATTATGCCATAACAAACTTATAAATGCTCACAAGTTTCAAAATAAGTCTGAAAAATGAGTTTATGAAATATGTGCCGAAAATATAAGCGTTACGATCGCAAATTGGTCAATTATGGGATTGATTTGTGGCTTATAAGTCTATGTGTCACCTCCTCCTTTGAGCTAGCTTTTTGGAATGAGTTCTCCACACTGGTGGAGACAAGAGGGGGCACGGTGGGCACGTGCCCCCATAGTGAAAAAAATTGTAGTGTAAAATTTTCAAAATATCTAGCTACTTTTGTAATCCCCACCCCCCCCCCCCCCCCCCCCCCCCCCCAAAGGAACCAATTTGCAGTGTAGTTTCTAAAAATTATCAAAGTTTTCCCCCTCGACCATAACTTCCTAGCTCTGTATCTCGAGCTACTACACCTAGCTTGTGGCATGATGCGGCCTATTATGGGGATGGGTTCACATCAATAAGCTCATAAATACGCTTAAACAAACACCCTAGTAACACATTTTTCACATAATGGCTATGTTTGGTAGCAAGCGTTTTGAAGTAACTAGCAACTAGCGTTTAGCGTTTTGCACAAAAATGCTTTTTTTTTAACAAGAAACTAACATTCCTACTTTTCCTCAACGCTCCAAATCAAAAGGCTACTTCTAATAGCATTTACGAGCAACTAGCGTTTTACCAAACGCTTTATCAAAACAAACAGCTACCATGTCCCCATCATAAGCATGGACGGAACTATGTAGAGGCAAGGGAGGGCCCCGGCCCCCCAAAAATTTGCGGCACCTAGTGTAAATATTATAGGTTTTAGGGATAATTTAGTTGAGGTTACAAACAAATCTCCGATTTGCCCCCCCAAAAATAAATTCGGCCCCCCTAAAAAAAATGTTCAAGTTCCGTCTATGATCATAACTATTCTAACTACATTGTCATATAAACAAAAAATATCTCGCCGCCAATATTCGCAAAACTAGAAGTAGCCGTTTGTTTAAAAAAAAAAAAAAAAAAATGCTTCTTTTCGTTTCATCATATTCTAAATTCGAAACGCTCCACAAAGGTCAACAACATTACCAGATCATCACAATATAACAAATAATAAACAGACTAAAGTGCCACGTCATCAAAACTAACTAATCTAACAGAAATTAGTTAGTTAGCATAGGATACTGATTCCTACTTGTCCTAAACGCTCCAAATCAAAAGGCTACTTCTAGTAGCATTTACGCACAACTAACGTTTTACCAAACGCTTTATCAAAACAAACACCTACCATGTCCCCACCATAACTATTCTAACTACATTGTCATATAAACAAAAAAATATCTCCCCGCCGATACTCGCAAAACTAGAAGTAGCCGTTTGTTAAAAAAAACGCGCTTAAAACGCTAAACCCTCCACAAAGTCAACAATATTACCAGATCATCACAATATAACAAACAACAAACAAACTCAAGCGCCACGTCATCAAAACAAACTAATCTAACAGAAATTAGTTAGTTAGCATATGATACTGATTCCTACTTTTCCTAAACGCTCCAAATGAAAAGGCGACTTCTAGTAGCATTTACGCGCAACTAACGTTTTACCAAACGCTTTATCAAAACAAACAGCTACCATGTCCCCATCATAACTATTCTAACTACATTGTCATATAAACAAAAAAATATCTCCCCGCCGATACTCGCAAAACTAGAAGTAGCCGTTTGTTAAAAAACGCGCTTAAAACGCTAAACGCTCCACAAAAGTCAACAAACATAACCAGATCATCACAATACAATAAACAACAAACAAACTCAAGTGCCACGTCATCAAAAGTAACTAATCCAACAGAAATAACAGAAAGTAGTTAGCATAGGATACTGATTCATCAATGAGGTCTTGCCAACCCTAAAAAAAATTAATAAATTAATTAAAATTAAATTGAATTAAATTAAAAAATTGAAAAGGTGGATGAATTGGGGGAGAGTAAAGGTACCCGCTGTCACCGAGAACGATGACTTTGAGCAAGGTTCTTCTTCGCGACATGATGATTGTACAAGTGGTGATGCGTGATGTACAAGTTGTTAAAACGTGTGTGGTTCAGTTTTCAGTTTTGAAAAGTGGTTTTATTAATGGGGGAGTGGAAGGGGGTGATTGATTATTAGCTATTTTTAGCTTAGCTGGCCGATCTGGATTTATACATGTGTGTGTATTGTTGTTGCTTGCTCCTTTTATGTTGCACGTATAGCTTCTTTTTTATTTTATTTTTAAATTAAATTAAATATAAGGAAAATTTACAATTTTATCATTTTATGCTTAAAATCGAATTTAGCATCACTATTAATCAACTTTTATACAACTTTCAATTTTAGTCATGTGCGACTTGTGCTACTGTGCGACCCAGTCAATTTTGTGACACGTGTCCAGTTTGATTTGATATTTTGTCTTATATTAAAAGTATTAAAAGTCTAAAATACCCATATAAAACACCTCATCTCTCTCACAAACTTTCATTACCATCTCCTCCTCTCTCTCTCCCGCCGGCTGCAACCGCCATAAAGCCACCACCGCCACTCTCACAACCACACCGCCACCAGCACAACACTACTCAACACCTCCTCTTTCTTTTGACACTATTCACGCGCCATCAATCACTCTCTATCACCACATACCACCTCCACCGCCGTCACCAACACACATCACCAGCACCTCTTTTGTTAAAACTTGGAGATCTATAAAGGTAAGGTAAGAAAACGCGTTGGTTTGATTCGGATACGAGTCAAACTCGTCAAGAAAACGGTGGGTGGCGCGTGGCGGTGTTGTGGAGGGAGCCAAGAGCTCAAATGCTCCAGAAATGATGGGGATACACCGATCTATAGATTGGAAAAGAAAAAGGTCTCGCCAGAAATTATTCCGGCGACGGTGTCGGAATCTGCTACTGCTTGGTCGGAGTTAATGAATTTTTCGGTGAGGGTCTTTAGAGAGAAAGGACAAAAATCGAGCCTTCTTGTTAACTAATAAAAGTAAGGGTGAGTAAAATTGACCGAATCCTGACAATCCTGAATAACCGACTGAAACCAAGCGTTCTGAATCACGAACTGAACATACTCGGGTCGGTATTCGGTTTTGATTTTTCAGAAATTTGGTTTTCGGGATGGGTCGAGTCGAGACAAAAACCGAAAAAACAAACCAATATCGAGCAAAACCGACTAAACCCGACTAAACCGAGCAATTGGTTCGGTATTCTGTTTGGGTTTTCCCCGAACTCGGTTTTGGGATGAGTTGAGATGGGTAGGGTGGGTGGGGATCCCGACGCTCATCCCTAAATAAAAGTAATAAAAATTAAATAAATTTGATCAAACTATTAATAAATTTGGTGGAAAAAATTGATAGAAGAAAGAAAATGAAATACGTATGGCCTTATGAGGGTTTTTTTTTTCTTTTTTTTTTTTTTTTTTCTTTTCGTACTTAAGTGTAAATAAAAGTTACCTTAAACTTTTTTTAGAAAAAGACTAATATTGAATATAATTTTACGAACTTAAGCGTAAAACCCTCGATTTTCATAATTTTTTAGAAAATTATATATTTTACGAAAACCTCATATAGATTGCATTACCTTTAATAAGTAACGATATTTTATTAAAACAATAGTATTCATTTTTTAAGTTTTTGTAAATGTGTTTTCTTTTTATTTATAGTATAACGATTTATAAAACTAGTGAGTTCTGTGGTGTTCGAATCTTGAGTTCTTGACTCATATGTATGCGCTAATCAAAGGAAGGTTGAGAGTGTTACGAGTTTTTTTTTTTTTTTTTTTTTTTTTTTTTTTTTTTTTTTTTTTTTTTTAATGTGAAATTTTGTCAAAAATCTCAATTTTTGTGAAAAACACTTTATCTGTAAATTTCAATGATGTTAGGACTTAGAATCAGCAATTTATCTATAATTCAATGATGTTTGAATGAGAATATTATCTATAATTTTTTTGAAGTGCATTTTATCTACAAGTTCTTCCAAAGTTTTAGTAAATTGCACTAAATGACTTTTGTTCTTGAATCCGTCGCTTAGCTTCGTTGACCAAAGTGCAATATTTTTGGTAAGTGTTTTTAACTCTTTCTATGACTACTTCTAATGACTACTTAAGGGTGTGCTTAGTTCAAATTCGAGAAAGAGAAAGGCAATGATAATGGTGAGAAAGGAAAGAAAAGCATTCCCTTTAATTTATTGGGTAATGGACCATTACCTACTATTGAGTAATGAATCATTACATTATACTCTACCAAGCATATTTTTTCAGTATCTTTCTCATTCCTCATACCCATAACCTTCTACCAACATGCCGTAAATGTGTTAACAAAAATGCTTCTAGAACTCTTGTCAAAAGTTAAGGTGTCTTACCAATGTGTTATTTAACAATGTTTATTGTTTATTTTATCCTATAAGAAAATGGTATTAATGATTTAGGACTTCGTATCCTAACTTCCTAGGCCATGTATTTCACAAAGACGCGTGTTAATTTACATGAGATTACATCATCAAGCATTGAAGCACACATGTTGACATTGTGGCATATCTTTTGTGTTCAATTTAAATGGGATACGCAACCTGACGTCGTAGTTTGTAGTATCACAAATGTATTTTGTACAATGCATTAACATGAACACACGGATATACCTCCTCTTAGTCCGAATAGCGAATCGCTAGGTCTCCCATTCAACAGCGGGTATCGTGATTCAATCATCTTAGACCATCATTGCTTATAATCATAAACACTTTTGATAGTTACCATTAGGGGTGAGCAAAACTGACCAAGAACCGAACCCACCTGACAAAACCGAGAAAAACCAAACCGAACCGAATAACTTCAGCTCGATTCTCGGTTTAGGTTTTACAGATTTTCGGTTTTCGGTTCGGGCCGTTCCGGGACGAAAACCAAGAAATACCGTCTAAAACCGAACTGAACCGAGTAACTTCGGTTCGGTTCTCAGTTTGAATTTTTTCCTTTTTCGGTTTTCGTGACGGGTCGGGTTTGACCCGATGCTCACCCCTAGTTACGATCATTTTACGAACGCATATCTAATCAACTGACTTAGCTCAATTGGCCACTTGAGTTCCTTCTAGAACTTGGGGAGGGGTTTTACCAGGGTTCGAGTCTCGCAATGACAAAGAAAATCTGGATTTTCCTCTTAGTGCGAAGCTATGAGTTATAGGGGTTTCCCTTCGCGGGTCTCTCCTAATGATTGGGTCCCGAAGCTTGCCCGTTTGGATGATTTAAATCGTGAATCGGATTTCAAGTGAAGTACCATTCTAAAAATAAAAAAAAAAAAAAAAAAAAAAAAAAAAAAAAAAAAAAAATCGAACTGTCGAACATATGCTCTTATTTATTTATTTATTTATTTTATTTGTTTAATTTTGAAATCTAACTTGGCAGTTGGCACATTTACCAAGTCAGAGCCCTTGTAGAGGGCCAAAGAAATATTATAATGGGTTTGGGTCATTGGCTAATAGAATTAGAGGTGTTAATCGGTTGGGTTCTCGGTTAATCGGTTTATTCGCTTTGGGTTATTCGGTTAAAAAAAAGTGGGTTCATAATTGAAAATCGAACCGAACCGAAAATATCTATGACCGAACCGAACCGAAGTTCAGTTCGGTTATGGGTCAAAACCGAAAACCAAATTTTGTACTTGAATTACACTATTTATATTTTTTTTGAAATTTAATTATATATGTTTTTGGGAAAAAAATATTTCAAGCATAAACAAATGTTTTTTATATTAGTATAAAATTTTAATAGACATTTTTTATATATAAAATAATATAAATATATAAAAATATATATATATATTTATATAAATTCGGTTTTCGGTTCAGATAGTCAAACCCATATCTAAACCGATAACCGAATTTTTAATTCGGTTCGGTTCGGTTTTAACAAATTCGGTGCGGTTATATCTTCGGTTTGATTTTTTTCGATTCAGTTCGGTTCGGTTTTCGATTTATTCGGTTTATTACCCGAACCATGAACACCCCTAAATAGAATAGAACAAAATATAAGTTTGAAAAGAGGTCATGATGAGCCCATTGGTGATCACATGATGAGCCCATTGGGTTTGGGTCATTGGCTAATAGAATAGAACAGGTAAAGCACATCATGAGCGACTTAAGTTGTGCTGTTGGATTTCTGACGATGAAGATGTATAAAATTCTGATTCAGATTGATCATAAAGGCGTTTAAAGGTCAAATTTAAAAGCAATTTTAGTTTAGAGTCCGTAGAGGCCGAGGTTTGTGTTATTTTCTTTTGTTAGAGTGGTGGTAAATCACTTATACCATGCATTGTTTACATGAAAGTTTTATGACATAGTAAACCAAGATACTAATATTTTAGACTTACCAAAAACCATTGTTTAAACTAAAACATCAACACCACCCTTATGGGGGCGTGTCAAATCTCAAATGAACATTACATATTTCGTGTTGAACGTTTCCAATTTTGTAAGCTTACTTCACATGAAATACAATAGCAATCAAAGACGACTTTCTAACAAGATGATAGTGAAATTATGTCACTAATTATTCAATATTTAGGAGTAATGTGTCATCTAATCAGAGTTGGTGTAATGTGAACAAAATTAGATTCTATGAATGTAGAAAACAAGTTCTTTTGTTGTTTTATTTGGATGTGACAACATTAATCGAATAATTGTTATGTGGCTAATTGGTAAAGCGTTAATTCTAGAGAGCTAAAGGAAAACAAGTCAAACGCACGTAACTTTTAGAATTATGTTCGTCAAGGTACATCGAGTCAATGTATTGGTGCAATTGTTCAAAAAAATAAATAAATAAATAAAAGTGACATGGCACCCCTTGTAAGTCGTCGGATCAACCTGATATTCAATCTTAACCGTATAAAATCAAATCAAGACTAAGTCAACTTATTTACCAATACTTTGAAATTGTTTCTTTATTTTAACACAAAGGTTTATTTGTAAAAGACTTGGGGTATGAAAATCTTTGATAAGCATGTACTCCCTCCGTCCCAAAATATAAGTCCAGTTTGACTTTTTGAGTCGAACTTTGACCTTAAATATTTTTTTTATATTATATAATACTTGATGCAAAATATATGAAACCAGAAATAACGATTCCAATATTTTTTCTTTTTTTTTTCGCTACTTTGCCGTCCTCTATTAGTTTGCTAATTGAATTTTTTAACCCCATTTTTTTGTGAATTTGAAATTAGAATGCTTAATTTTGTTCTCTTTAACCCTCCAACAACCATATTTTATGTTTTTGCATATTTTTTAAAAATATTTATAATGTGAATAATATGATGTGCTTTTTATGATTTATAATATTATTCATATTGAAATATTTTTTCCGTGTCTCATAAATAATTAAAGAACAATAAATAAAATGTATAATCATAGTGATGTTCAACTATAAGAAAGATAACAAAAAACAAAATCCCTGTCTCCCCTCGACATGTATTAATTGTATTAAGAAATTATATGTTGAACTTTGTACGTTGCGTATATTACAATTTTAGTTGTTATTATAGGTATTTCATATATAATATAAAATGTACCGAGTAAGGCATTGTTATTATTGTTATTTATTTATTATTTTTATTTTTTTATTTTTTTTATATTGGCCTAAGCAACGCTCAGTTTGAAATATCTTTTGAGTCATTTGTTATTGTTGGTCTATCAAAACTCGAGTATGGCATTATTATGGTTAGTTTAGATAGCTTTCTTTTCCTCTCAATATATATGCAGCGAATTGGGCTACAAAGAGTCGTGTTGATGTACTACAATTTGGCATTGATTTGTTAAATAATTTATCTTTCTAACCGTATATATTTTAACATTGTTAAACTTATACAAATGTCATAATTCAAAAAAAAAAAAATGTACCCGGGCAACGCACAGGTATTGCACTTGTTATCTTGGTTTACTATGTCGTAAAACTTTTATGTAAACAATGCATGGTATAAGTGATTTACAACCACAACTCACAAAAGACGACTGCTTAAATAACAAAAACCTCGACTTCGACAGACTCTAAAATAAAATTGCTTTTTAAATAAAAAACTTGACATTTAAACGCCTTTATGATCAATCTGATTTAGACTCCTCATCATCTTCCATTGATTCACTAATCGAAATCCAACAACACCAATTAGTTGATCACGATACTTACGACACTTCAGTTCATTCCTTTGAATGTATTCCCAAGACTGATGTGCTTTATTTGTTTTACTCTTTTTTTAAAACCGAATAGAATATCCCCTTACCCAAGGCCTTTAGTCTAGTGGTATGTGAGTTGTTCATCAACCTAGATGTTGTGGGTTCAAGACCCGTTGGAAGCATTTGTGAGATATGTAGTATAACTGTATAAGTGTGAAAAAAAAAAAAAAAAAAAAAAAAAAAAAAAAAAAAAAAAAAAACTTGTGAACACTAATGGGCTCATCATGACCTCTTTTCAAACTCATACTTTATTAAGCCCACTACAAATGCTCCGACTTGGAACATGTGCCAAGTTAGATTTATTTTATTTTTTCTCTCCAAAATTTCAAGAAATAAAAAAAATAAAAGATCATATGAGCTTATATATTTGAGTTGATTAGATATGCGTTTTGAAAGAATAACATTAAGCGTTCGAGTAAGATCGTTAGAGTAAAGGAATTACCGACATCTCAAAAGAAGTATAAAAAATGTTACGTGTAACTTTCCCTCTAGAAAATAATTATATATATACTAAAACCCAAGAGGTTACTGTAGCAAACACTGTGCTTGCTACAGTAACTTTTTTTTTTTTTTTTTTTTTTTTTTTTTTTTTTTTTAACGGTCGTTAGTTATTTAACGGCTGTTAACTAACGACCGTTATCTTTAACATTTAAAAAAAAATTGTACGCACTTTGTCCTTCATCTCAGTGGTTCATTGCAAATTTAGTCCTCAAATAATTTACATAAATGGTCCTTCATGTTATACATCAATTGCAAAATCAGTTCTAGGTAACTAACTTCACGTTAAGTAGCTAGCGGCAACAAAAGAATTTCGCAGCAACGCGCGGGTACCAAACTCGTTATATCTGATTGATCATTTTCACATATTTTGAGAAGAAAAATATTCAACAGCCGAATAGCCAAAAATTTATAATTAAACAGACAAACTTTGTTAATTGATAAAAAATGTACTACAAATTCGCTTCTTATGAAAACGAACTACAAAAATGGTCATATATATTTGAATTTTTTTTTGGCTGGAAGAGCATATGTCAATCTACAAAATGAAATACAGTAATTTGATTATTCATACATTCAAATATATTGCACCAATACATTTTGTTTTTTTTTTTTATTTAAAAAGCAATTTTATTTTAGAGTCTGTCGAAGTCGAGGTTTTTGTTATTTAAGCAGTCGTCTTTTGTAAGTTGTGGTTGTAAATCACTTATACCATGTATTGTTTACATAAAAGTTTTACGACATAGTAAACCAAGATAACAAGTGCAATACCCATGCGTTGCCCGGGTACATTTTTTTTTTCTTTGAATTATGACATTTGTATAAGTTTAACAATGTTAAAATATATACGGTTAGAAAGATAAATTATTTAACAAATCAATGTCAAATTGTAGTACATCAACACGACTCTTTGTAGCCCAATTCGCTGCATATATATTGAGAGGAAAAGAAAGCTATCTAAACTAACCATAATAATGCCATACTCGAGTTTTGATAGACCAACAATAACAAATGACTCAAAAGATATTTCAAACTGAGCGTTGCTTAGGCCAATATAAAAAAAATAAAAAAATAAAAATAATAAATAAATAACAATAATAACAATGCCTTACTCGGTACATTTTATATTATATATGAAATACCTATAATAACAACTAAAATTGTAATATACGCAACGTACAAAGTTCAACATATAATTTCTTAATACAATTAATACATGTCGAGGGGAGACAGGGATTTTGTTTTTTGTTATCTTTCTTATAGTTGAACATCACTATGATTATACATTTTATTTATTGTTCTTTAATTATTTATGAGACACGGAAAAAATATTTCAATATGAATAATATTATAAATCATAAAAAGCACATCATATTATTCACATTATAAATATTTCTAAAAAATATGCAAAAACATAAAATATGGTTGTTGGAGGGTTAAAGAGAACAAAATTAAGCATTCTAATTTCAAATTCACAAAAAAATGGGGTTAAAAAATTCAATTAGCAAACTAATAGAGGACGGCAAAGTAGCGAAAAAGAAAAAAGAAAAAAATATTGGAATCGTTATTTCTGGTTTTCATATATTTTGCATCAAGTATTATACAATATAAACAAAAATATTTAAGGTCAAAGTTCGACTCAAAAAGTCAAACTGGACTTATATTTTAGGACGGAGGGAGTACATGCTTATCAAAGATTTTCATACCCCAAGTCTTTTACAAATAAACCTTGTGTTAAAATAAAGAAACAATTTCAAAGTATTGGTAAATAAGTTGACTTAGTCTTGATTTGATTTTATACGGTTAAGATTGAATATCAGGTTGATCCGACGACTTACAAGGGGTGCCATGTCACTATTTTTTCTCTCTGCTTCGTCGGTAGTATATAGTATAATATTTTAGACTTGCATAAAACCATTGGTACCCTTTCGAGACGTATCAAATGAACATTACATATTTCGCGTTGAATGTTTCAAATTTTGTAAGCTTTACTTCACATGAAATACGGTAGCAATCAAAGACGACTTTCTAACAAGATGATAGTGAAATTAAGTCACTAATTATTCGAGATTTAGGAGTGGATGTGTCACTTAATCAAAGTTGGTGTAATGTGAACAAAATTAGATTCTACAAGTACAAAAGAAGTTCTTTTGTTGTTTTATTTGGATGTGACAACACTAACCAAATAAAGTTATGTGGATTAGTAAATTCTAGCCGTTCAAAAAACAGATTAGTAAATTCTAGAGAACTAATAATTTTGAAGGAAAACAAGTCAAATATATTTAAATTTTTGAAAGATAGGTTCGTCAAGGTAAATCGAGTCAATGTAATGGTGCAACATATTTGAATGGGAGGTGATTTGCACACTCAAAAATGTTACTGGGACACTCGGATGCACAAACAGTTAAAGCACAATATTAATAATATACAAGTATTTAATGCACAAATAGAGTGTCTCAATCATTTTTGAAAGTGTGCAAATCAATTCCCTGTTTGAATTCATGAATAATCAAATTATTGTATTTCACTTTACATATAGGTGATAATGGTGACGGAGATAGCAAGGGGCAGGTCGAACATATGCTCTTCTTGCCAAAAAGTTTCAAAAATATATGGCCATTTTGTAGTTCATTTTCATAACAAACGAATTTATAATGCAGTTTTTAACAATTAGCAAAGTTTGTCTGTTTAATTATAAATTTTTAGCTATTCACCTGTTGAATGTTTTTGCTCTCAAAATATGTGAATCATCAGGTATGTAGAACTATTTTCTAAAGGAAAAGTTAGGCACGACGTCTCTTGAGATGTCGATATTTTCTTTATTCCAACGATCTTAATCGAACAATCAAGGTCTAGGGGGAATATGACATTTAAATATTTAATCAAACCTTGACTAATGTGAACGTAATTAGAACTCAGGGACACAAAACAAGTTCTACGATGTTTCATTTGAAAGTGACAACATTCATCAAACAAAATTTGTGTAGGTAAGTTAACTTAATCACTAGTACATATATATAAAAAAAAAAAGTTTGAAAAGTACACGGACTCGATATATGAATACATACAGCATACAAGTACGCAAGTGTGGATACACGATGATATTTTGTATCACAAACAAACATCCTATCAATACATTACACTTACACCACCCCAGTTAAAAAACAAAAAACTTGCACCGTTGGTCATTATTATTTAAGAAAACGATAAATAGGACTAACTAAATAGATTTAAAAGTGGACCTAATGCATAAAGGACTTGTATAGTGAACACTAGTTATAATGTTCGCACACGCGCGGGGTTTTTTCTAATTTTTTTAATAATGTATTTTTATATACTAAAAAACAAATATAATTTAGATATCATGCATGACTTTTTGTAAAATGTGTAAATGTTTTGAATATATATCTCATTTATAATTGATAGTTGCGTTATACAAATGAAAGTCAAATGTTAAACGTACATCATCATTAGAAATAATAAAAGTTCATGTATAGTACTTTCATAGACATATGTCATCTTTATGTACCAAATTTAATGTTGAATCCATTTACAATTGTTTTTTAATTTAATCAAAATTCACATTTGAAATAGAATTATATCGTCTGATAGTTCATCTTACCGAAACATATCATTCAATTAATGTGATGAGCACTTAATTAATTTAGCTATACATAATGGTCACTTTGTTTTTTGTAAAAAAATGATTCTCTAATTGATGAGCATGATGGTATAGTCTAAAAAATGAGGATGTTGACTTTAAGAACCTTTTTACTTTCGAGTCATCAATATATTCAATCTCACACGCACGGGGTTTTTACTAAATTTTTTACTAACATATTTTATCTATTAGAAAGCATAGTAACATTTTGAGAGGACAGACTAATTCATGATAATGAGCAGAATAATAATCCTATGATTATTGCATAAACTTTTCAACCTGGTATAATGTGTAAAGAATATTGATTACACGTTCTTTCTCTGTTGAGCATTAGAAACACGGCATACCAATCACATACTTCAGCCGCATGTCCTTTGAGCTTTACGGGCTAAAGAATATTATACTTGATTTAATAATACTTAGCACTAACTTGCATAGCTATAACACAATCAGTATAAAGATGTGCGGCCGGCATTTAGAATGCCTCTTAAATTTTTGGCGTTGTACGAATTTTGTAAGCTGTAATTTCTATAAACACATATAAGTCATGTTACGCAGTACAAACAAATTATCTATATAGTTAAAAGTTAGCATAGTTTGGCTTTTAGAGTCAAACATATATGGACTTTCACATAAGAAAGTGATAAAGTATTAAGATGTGAACAGATTGCATACTTTTTTAAAGAATATATAAAAGTGATACATATCAATATTCTAAATTCAGCTTATTCATGACATTCCTATTAGTTTTATAGAGTACTACTTTACCAATGATGATAAACGATAGTAAATATAAATACTGCTCAAGACATTAACATCGTATAAAACTTTTCATATATTGGTAAAATGTTAGAAACTTTCCACTCGCCTTTCAACATAAAAAAACGTTTTATAACCATTAGCAATTGCTAGCACAACCAATGGACAAAGCAACACCAAACCGTCTTCCCCCATCGATACAATTAGAACCTCTAGGCCAAACTTAGCTCTTAAATTCTGAATCCGGCTTTCCACATAAATTGCTACATATTAGCTTTCCCACATGCTGCATCCTGTCTTTTAGAGTCTGTTTGATGTAACAAAAGTAAGCAAAACATTCATGTATCATGGGCTTGTTAGTTATTATGGTTTCAAATGAAACCATAATTCGTATACATATAAAGATCAAAGGTATATACCTATTATGTTAAGGGCATTGGCTCCAAGTTTCTGTATGATCATCAATCACGACTTCTTCTGACATGAACTTTGCTTTTTTGATTTCCCCAAGGATCTTTACAGTTGCTTTAAATCCACGTCTTACAAATAATGTACTCATGGAGTTAGTGTCCTGCAAATTATTATTGTAACTATTAAAAATCCTAGTAAAAGATTATAATAATTTTCTTTTTGTAATCACTAAAGCATAATTACATAGAATCAACTGGGGTCAATGCATACTTACATGGACAGCTGCAATTTCATCTGTCGTTACTCCTTTAAGTAAGTTCTTTAGAGCAGCTTCCTCAAAAGACATGCTAGGAGACCCAATGTCAATACCTTTCAACTTCTAATTAGTGTGTCAAAAATTGGGGTCCTGTTACGCCTGAGTTCATTAGAGGGAGTAGATATATGTGGTCCTCCTAGCGAAACGTTTGAGACACGACCTGGAAAGTTCAATGCAGAATATAACTACTTAAAGGTCACAGAATCAAAAGAAAATAAATTGGAAATACATTTTAGACGTCCCCATTAACACCTGGAAGCCAACGACATGCATAAACATTCAATGCTTCACCAATAAGTTGTAATGGCAGTGAAGGATCGATATTTTAGTTGATTATGTGGATTGGGAGGTCTTGGATTGTGGAAGTATAAGATAAACATGGTTAACAAGTTAGAGAGAGAGAGTTGAGAGAGTGGGAGTTTCTAGTGAGAGAAAACACCTAATGAGGTGTGTGTATTATGAGAAACAACCAACCCTTCCCTTGTGTGGGAAGGGGTATATATACAATTACAGTATACGCCCTCCTGTGGGTTGTGGATCAGGTATACAGTGGGTAAAGACCCGTCCTTCCTCCACGGTGTGACTAATATCTAAACTATTACTATAATATCTAATCTAATAAATAAACTAACTACGAGCTATCATATTGCTATTACATCATTTAGGTGACCGAGTCTTTTATATGAATATTCGTATTCCTAACAATCTCCCCCTAAGCAAGGTCACCTTGGAAATTAAGCTCTTTGAACTTCAAGCATTCTAATCTTTATAGCTCATAGGTTCTGATTCTTCACTTATCTGCACACTTTGTACTTCAAGCAAGCGAGCTTGTGATTTGGATTCCTTTGTGATATGTGATCTTTGAGCTTCCTTTGAGATCATCAGCCAAAGTAAATCTCCAAGCTCATCCATAGTTGTATTGCCTTCATGTGATGTAGTGACTAAGTACCATCATGCTCACACCCTTCTGGATCAGGAGACTTTGCATTAGAGTTGTGGATCAGGAGACTTTTTCATCAGAGTTGCGGAAACGTTGTTAATAGTCTCTCAACATTTGTTGTAGCAAGTCTCTTATCTTCGTTGATAGTGTGGAGGATGTGTGAGCATGAGGTATGGATTGACCCGATTCAGCTGGAAATGGAGGCCATCAACGCCATCTTTATATGTGTTCCTGAAATAAAACAGTTAGCAATAAAGATAGAGAACGAATATGGCTTTGTCATTCGTTCTGCGAGGACAAACTACCCTCCGGTTTTGTGAAAACCGACCTGTGATCAGGTAGAGTCTCTTTTAAAGAAGACTCTCCTTGACAGGAATTTCCAGCTTGTAGTAATGAATTTTCCAAAGAATCCACTTTGGAATATTCATACTAAGCATGTTCTCATACCGGAACGTCTCAAAGCAGACAGCACGATAGAGTGAATCGGTGAATTGATATTCACGGATTGATGATAAATTGATTTATAGAAATCACTCGCGTGTCATATGATAAACATTTTTGAGACACGACGAGTGTTTTAAGCTTTGAATCACATTTCCATCAAAAATACTTTTGTTTGAAAGATTATATACAATCAATGTGCTCGAAAAATTAGTTTGTGAGCACATTGAAAGGTTTTAGCAAAAGTATCCGTCAATCCATATCCAGGAACAAGTTTGATTCAATGTTGAATCGCACCATTGTTGCTTTCCAGTTGTCACTTGATCATTGATCCAAGATGGATCTCACATGTCACCTACCAAGAGCTTGAAAGATGTTCGCTCTAGAAGGATTTCCATCTTCATTGTGAATATTTTCATATCACTCGGATGTTCTGGCAATACCACAAGGATAATGCGTAGGACTCTAAATATTTTATCTTATTTTCCACATTGTGTGAAACAATAAGCATATTTGGAATGTGTCCTATCGAGATTTATGGATGATCTCATGGCTCTAGACTCAATAGTGCGTTTTGATCCGCTCCTGGAGACTGGGGAGGCATCTCCTGTTTTAGGTATCAACATAGCTCGCAATGAGCGGTCGATACATTGCACAGGGTTCCCCGTGAGATTGAAACAAGCTCTTTTAAGAGAACTTGAGTGGTTGGGAAGTTTTAGTGCAGTGCGTCACTGGGTCCATGACGTCTTGTCTTCAATACCGGTGTTACCTTAGTAACCGCCAGTAGATTATGAATTGAACCCGGTTTCTGCCCTAAGGTTGAATATATGGAGGGCTATTTCTTTTCACCCTTTCTCATTTCATGTCTTTTTCATTCTTCAACCCCTTCAGTGCTTACCGAGACTTCATCACTAGAACCTTGTTGGGTTTGTTCCAGTCCTAGCTCTATCTCAGTCTGCACTCTTCCCTTTTTCACTTTACTCCTTTTTTCATAATCATTCCTAAGGACTTCTAATCTATCTATGGATTGTCCCTGGGAAGATCCTTCCGGTTCTGGTGGATCATGGGAATTCATACCTAACCTTAGCCATCCTTATAACTCCATGCATAAATATACATGGTCGGTCTTTGGTATAACTTCCACAAACGCCGTTTGCTCCCCCTCAATATGTGCATCGATATTCGAAAGTGTTTAGCACATATGCGGGAGCCTTTTATTGAGTCTTAAGGATCACATTTGATCATCAGATTTCATATTTAAATCACATTCTCTCCCCCGATCAAAAATATCAAATCTTTTGAGATTTTTGATCTCAATTG
Source organism: Artemisia argyi (assembly GCA_030686995.1). Lineage (NCBI taxonomy): Eukaryota > Viridiplantae > Streptophyta > Magnoliopsida > Asterales > Asteraceae > Artemisia > Artemisia argyi. The sequence goes on along the minus strand of CM060701.1, from coordinate 12,154,220 downwards.
ATTTAAATAATTTAGAAAACTTTTGGGAGAGAAATGCGGTTAATTTTTAATGTTTTCTGATAAAAGGAACTTTTTCTTGCTCCCCCTCAAACTGTGAGGGAGGTTGTTATGTGTCAGATTTGAAGAGTTTGCAAAAGATTCGAAGTTTTAACAAAAACTCTTTGAAAATTTCTCATTCTGACACATAACAATCACAAGCTGTTTTGGTGCATATTTTGTACAAAGTGGAGAGTTTGATGATACATAAAATTTTGAAATCACTCTCCCCCTCAATCAATGACCCATCTAAAACATTTTGAAGACAAAATTGTTGGCATTGATTGAGTGATGAAATTTTATGAAAAGTTATCATTTTGATTTCTAAAAATTTCATGGTACCACCAAGTTTTTCACAAATACTTCCCGGAAAAATCATAGAAGGGAAAGTATTTGCGATAAAAATAAGACTTCTCTTCTTTATCAAGAAATAATGCACTGAAACGTACATTAGATCGAGGAAACATGGATATAAAGTAATCCATGCCCAGGTGAACTTCACCCGGTAAAAGGAACAACCGTCTTTTTGGCGACGTGTTTTCCCTATTTTGAAAAACGGGTTGCTATCTGAAGTAATAGCAAACCATATTTTTGAAGACCGGGTTGTAGCCTGAAATGACTACAAGCCATATTTTAAGTCCGGGTTACAGCCTGAAATGACTGTAAGTCACATTTTGAAGTCCGGGTTGTAGCCTGAAATGACTACAAGCCATAGTTTTGAAGAATGTTTTGAGAGACGACATGTTTTAGAAAAAAAAACTTTATTTGAAACCGAAAAACTCTTGCTCAAGTATATGTATGATTCTGTGTCATTATTGAATGACATTTCTAGAAACGTACATAATATTGATTACACAAGAGACATGTCGTGAGAAGAATATTTTTGTATTTTATATGATTTTTCAGATTTTTATGGTTTTTATAGGTTTTATATTTTTCTATTTTCTTTTTGGTTTTTAAAATATGTACAAAGGATATTAACCAAAATCATTACTCCTCAGCTTCCAGACTTTTCTCTGCTTCCATCATTTGACATGCTGAAGAGTAACGTGAGCACATTTGACCAGGGATTGTATTTTATATGATTTTTCAGATTTTTATGGTTTTTATAGGTTTTATATTTTTCTATTTTCTTTTTGGTTTTTAAAATATGTACAAAGGATATTAACCAAAATCATTACTCCTCAGCTTCCAGACTTTTCTCTGCTTCCATCATTTGACATGCTGAAGAGTAACGTGAGCACATTTGACCAGGGATTAATTCAGGCATTTCACTCTCCCCTAATTAGTGCTCTCCCCCAATCCTGACAACCTTTCTGATGAACACCCACAATAGAAGGAAGACTTTGGACGAACACCCATAATATGAAGAGGTCTTTTGATAACCAAATACATGCCGTCTTTAGTCTTCTAATCACATAGCGGAGAATGTAGAGAAGACTGTAGACACGACCTACTTCAAGATTGCCCAATATGGAGGAACAGAATACCAACCATCTTCATCTCACCAAATGCCTTCCAGTAACCTTACATATAACCCATCAGCCCGCAGCGCACACATGAGACGATAACACCCAACCGAGAATAAAGAATAGACTGATGACTCGACCTTCTTCAGTCTTTAGTATAACACCAAAGTAACAAGTTGAACCACTGATCATCTATAGAATGTATCCATCCTTGGATATTAAGCCCTGATCACGTAGACCTGTTGTGCGTCCTTGATGTACACATTCTCTCTCCCCTGATGGTTACAATTAATCATACCATGACGTAACAGTGAAGCGTTAATACCAAGGTGACAAGTTGAACCACTGATCATCTCTGCGGCTTTTCAACACCGGAATACACGATTAAACCCGATCACGTGAACCTTTTGTGCGTCCTTGGTGTACACATTTCTCTCCCCCATGATGGTTACGATTAATCGGAATCATCATCATTATGTGTACATGTAGCCTGATGACGTATACATGAAGCATTGACTAGAAACCCTTTGTTACTGATTGAGTCAGCCCGTGAGACGATGTCGATTAGCATTCCATGACCATGTTCTTCAACACCTTAATAGAGAGGAAGATGTAGTGTTGGAGAACCATGGTTTGTACGACTCCTGAACTGACGTATTCAGGAGTCGTATGACTATTTCTCAATCATCATCCAATATGTAGATTAATATTCACCCTTTCCCCCCCTCAAAAATTGCATATGCCAGCCAACTGCAATTTTTGATGATTGAACTAGTGAATATGAAAACCATCAACGGTAGGAAGCTCCACTTGACGGTTCTTGAGGACTGACATGTTGTTTATTCACCCTTTCCCCCCCCTCAAAAATTGCATATGCCTGTCGAATGCAAGTTTTGGTTGAATAAGTGAATAATAGAATACTCCAATATGCGCCGATCCACTTGAAAACAGAATAAGCACGGAAAGAGCATGAACTTGTTGATGAGAATGGCCATAAATAAGAAGATTGCTCTTCTTTTGAAGATAAAGTGCACTCAAGCATACACTTTTCTTTTCTTAGATGAACGGGGCCTGAAGTGTTGACAGCAGATGCCATAATGTTGAAGTACGAGGCCTGCACTGAAGTGTACAGACGTCATAAACTTGAAGAACGAGGTTTGAACTGATGTGTTCAAACGTCATAAACATGAAGAACGAGGTTTGAACTGATGTGTTCAAACGTCATAGTCGCTGAAGCACGAGGCCTGAACTGATGTGTTCAGACGTCATCTCTCTCTTTTCTTCTACTCTCTTGCTAACTCGTTACCAACCCCATTATCATTCTGTCGGATATATGTCGTGACTACTGATGGAGAGAAACCCAATATGATGAACTTGAGACCGAAGTAATATGACCCGAATTTGTGACTTAAACTTGTACTAATGTGAGACAAAGAGCGGTGTAGAGACTTCGTGCAACATCGAATCCCTAAGTAGTCTATACTCTTCAACCAACCAACCATCAAGTATAAGATGTACATCACCTCATGGATATCCACAACTTTGTGTGACACTGAGCACTACAACGTGACTCCTTAAAGTGATAGTTATTTTGCAATGGAGAGAAAGAAAAAAATAACTAGATATCCAAGTCCTTGTCGTTGTATTGAAAGCTCGAACAAGGATCTCGAAGAATCTTCATCCAACCTTCCCGATATCTTCAGATACTAAGTACACGCACCCATGAAATTTCACTTCAGCCTCAAATAAATAATACTGAACTAACCCCGTAGTCACATTTTGTCAATTCAATGCCTCAATCCAGCCATTTGTGATGTTATGGCTGAACTTTGATAATGGTTTTAACCCGACCATGGTCAAGAGCACATAGCCCATCATCACGGGATTTTACAAATCTATAGTTTAAACCGAGAAATAAGTTCTTTCGCGGGATTTTACAAAACCAAGAAGAAACCGTGAGATAGTAACAGGTTGAATGTGGCATGACTGATTTGGTTATGGCAAACATCAGTTTGGGTTAAGAATATCATGTGAGAATTACAGATCACATCACAATTTTAAAGTCTTTGTCCAATTAACCAACCTCGAACACAAACAATTTTGACCATATGATGAAGGAACCTGATATACCAATCTTGAAAATGAAGTAGAATTACTCAAATTTGTTACCTAAACTTGCATTGTTGTTGGAAGAACGATGTAGAGAATTTGTGAACCATGTAAATCTCTAAGTACTCAATACTATCTTGACAAAGTATGAGACAATCATCACCTCTTGCGATTATCCACAACGTCATCTACGTGTGACACTAAGTACAATAACGTAACTCCTTTAAGTGATAGTTAACCAGGTCTTCAACCATCCACCCCGACTTCTGGAAACTAGATAACCCAAGTCTTCAACTTTCATCATATGCGCGAGCAAGTTATCATTGAAATCCTGCATCCAACCATCCCCGATTTCAAGATAAAATAGGTATACTCTTTCGTGAAATCCAACTTCACCCTCAAGCAAGGGATACCAAATTAGCTTCGTGATCATTTTGTGCAGTTGAGCAATCAAAGTGAGAAGAAACATGCGCAAATTCTTAGGAGTGCCCATGACTCATAGTCAGACTAATCAAACAAAGCTGTCTGACCCAGCTGCTTGAATGTCATCAAAACAGTTGACATCTCAATATCTTCAAACGGGATTTTACAACTTATGTGACTTAAACCGAGAAATGTTTCTTTCTAGGGATTTTACTAAAGTCAACAAAAGAAACCGAAGGATATATTCAGCAAGTTAAACTTAGAGAGAGATACCGGATGAGTCACAATTCGCACTAAGTGTCAAGTCGTGACAAGTCAAGTTACAATATATCAAATTGAGATTAGTCAAGTCGTAAGGATTAACTCACAACGTCAGATAACAATTTGATTAATCGAAACGACTCAAGTTACAACAATTCACTAATTGCAAAATGATTAACCAATCATTCGAATCTCATCACTTAGTAACTTGCCAATAAGTTAGAGATAGTCGCTAAAGAGTGAGCAAACCTCTAGAGACTGACCCACTGAATCCTGAATTGTTGAAACCGGAACTGCAAAGATTCACACTACAGGAGACGGAATCGCTAGGAAACTTGCGCAAATTCTCCCCCTCAACAAGGACATGCAATGACCTTTTTGCCAAAGAACTGAAAGTCTATGATAGTCGTGAATTTGTCATGCGCAAAGCAGATACATGGAAGGAGACACATAAACCTACTGCAGAGAAGATGGTGATACAGACATGCTTGTAGTAACACCTTGCTGGACTCCTCATCAATGATTTAGCAGATTAATGATTCATTGTAGTTCGGAATATGCTAGACCACTGGATGAAATGTGCTTAACTATAGAGTGAGTAAAGGGTTAAAGCACGTCTCTAAACAAATCACCTCCTGTCTTTAAGTCTGACCATCTTTTGAGAAGTTCTTGTACTACAATCCCATTAGAAGCTTGAGAAACAACATTCTTTTGATGAAGCATGATAAAGGACAAGTTAGAGACTTATACTTGCATTAAAATCGTGATTTAGAACCTATATTGAGCACAACAACGTAACTCCTTTAAATATAGGTAGTGACATATACCCAACCTTCCATCCTTAATTGTATATATCCACTTCTTGAACATCCAAGTCTAATCACCTTAAATACACTCGAGCAAGGGTCACCAAACATCGTGCGTCCATCCACCCCGAGATGTTTGTGACACTAAGTATGCCAACCCGTGAATTAACACACCAACCAAGTCACCGTAATTTCCCAATTCCTGCTGTTCTCGAAGCACAAACTTATCCCGAAGATAATAGTCAGATCCGATAAGTTTTAATATGTCAAAAACCAAGTCCAGTCTATCGAATCTTTCGCGGGATTTTCTAAAAACATCAAGAGTAACCGCGAAATTAACAAGAACATCTAAGGGTGAGTTGCAATACTAATCTTCAAAACTTAAGTCAACAAAGTCAAGTATCAACTTGATCAAATTGCAGCAAGTCAAGTCGCAGTTTGAAAAATCGCAACAAGTCAAATTGCAGACGACCAAATTGCAATACGTCAAATCGCAAGTATTAACTCGCAACGTCAAATCGCAATTGGTCAAATTGCAATTAGTCAAGTCGTAACAAATCAAAACGCAATTTGACGAACCGCAATTAATCAAATCGCAAGTTGTCAACTGTAACTCATGTCGCAAAAATTAAATTGCAGGCTCACACAAATCATAGGCATCCACAATGCTGGCAAGCTTAAAAACTCTGTAATCACGTCGACATATATATATACCCCGAAATTATATCAACTAAACTCGAGAATATCACAACCCAGATTAATATTCAATCCTGGATTCTTGAAGCTCAAACAAAGTCGTTGCCCAAAATTTATACTCAATCCTGATACCAGAATGTGATTTTATGTTAAGAGTGGTGATTGTTTGTTTTGACAAGGTTATATGTTGTTTAGTTGTGATCTTGGTTCGGTTGATGCAAGTTTTTGCGGTGAAATTTTTGGTCTGAAAACTTAAAACCTCAAAAACTTCACTCTGGAGGTGATTTGGGCCTCGAAAAATTCGTTTCATGACTTTGTGGTGTAACCTCATAATATTCAACCTGTTCCGGACGTTTTGACAGCTAATTCGCTGAAAACGGAGTTACGGTTCAAAAGTTATGACCGTTTGAAGTTTTGACGTAAAAAGTCAACTTTGGTCAAACTGAAACGCTGGAGCTAACCGCAATGGAGCAAACCACAGTAATGAGCAAACCGTAGTAATGAGCAAACCACAGTAATGAGCAAACCGCAGTTGACCAAAGCTAACCGCAGTTGACTAAAGCTAACCGCAGTTGACCAAAGCTAACCACAGTTGACCAAAGCTAACCGCAGTTGACCAAAGATAACCGCAGTTGACCAAAGATAACCGCAGTTGACCAAAGCTAACCGCAGTTGACCAAAGCTAACCGCTGTTGACCGAAGCTAACCGCAGTTGACCAAAGATAACCGCAGTTGACCAAATCTAACCGCAGTTGACCAAAGCTAATCGCAGAATAGAGACAAAACAGTCACTTTCGTCCTTTTTCGTCTTTTTCCTGTTTTAGAGTTAACCTCAACCAAGAAACAAGCTAATCTCAACCAAGAAACAAGCTAATCTCAACCAAGAAACTTGCACTAAATCACATCAAACATCAAACTAATCAACTAATTCAACCTACCCAAGTGAAAAGTTAAGTACTACAACACCTCAAAACACAACAATACCACCAAATCATCAAAATCACCACAACCAATAATCAATTCGAGGTGTGTTCATCAAAAAATATTTCGAACCACCTAAACCAAGCTACAAATTAGAGCACCAACAATCCTAGGATGAAACCTTGGCTCTGATACCAATTGAAGGATCGATATTTTAGTTGATTATGTGGATTGGGAGGTCTTGGATTGTGGAAGTATAAGATAAACATGGTTAACAAGTTAGAGAGAGAGAGTTGAGAGAGTGGGAGTTTCTAGTGAGAGAAAACACCTAATGAGGTGTGTGTATTATGAGAAACAACCAACCCTTCCCTTGTGTGGGAAGAGGTATATATACAATTATAGTATACGCCCTCCTGTGGGCTGTGGATCAGGTATACAGTGGGTAAAGACCCGTCCTTCCTCCACGGTGTGGCTAATATCTAAACTATTACTATAATATCTAATCTAATAAATAAACTAACTACGAGCTATCATATTGCTATTACATCATTTAGGTGACCGAGTCTTTTATAGGAATATTCGTATTCCTAACAGGCAGCATGTTTGTCGACCTCAAAGTAATGATGATGCATCTGAATAGGTCTATATTCAGGCCTGCTATGTCTTCTGTCCACCAGTCCTTAAGGGCGGACTTGTGATGCTTCGTATGTGCATATCGTGGTCTTGTATAAGTGTAAGTCTAATAAACCTGAGTCTCTTCCTTCTAGTCCAAAGTTCATATCTTGAATTTTCAATTAAGTTTATAACGTGGAAATGGTTTACTGTTAACATAAACGGATAATTAAATCCCAACACTTAATTGAAAACTGCTTGTCTGCTTATTTTAGAAGGAATAAACACTTAAAAAGAATAAGGTAGGTACCAACCTGATTATTTTCAAAGCAGGTAACCTCTTAAAATAAGCAATCTCAAACACCCCTTTAAGTATGGAACGGTTTGCTAAATAAAGAGAATCATGGACCAACTTATCATTCTTACAAACAATTCAAATTCCATTCACGTAAAACCGAAAAGAACATTGGTAGTCGCACTTCACATAAAACACACTCGTACATCCGCGTAATCTCAAAAAAGTTAGCAAGTGTATAAATTTTCCATAGAATAGACCACATGGAGGACTGTACTAACCTTTAGGCCACTCAGAAATGATGTTTTCTTGCAAGGATGCAATGCTTGGGGCGGTTGGGAAGCTCGTAGTACCAGTATCTATCAATCAATTAAACGTAATTCTACTTGCAACTTCCTATTATAAATAATAACCTTACCAAAGAACCATAGAAATAATTTTTTTATCCAACATATGCATTAAATTCACAATTTGGACATGCGTACTTATGAATGAGTAAGAAACTATGAAAAAATTAGATAAAGGGAGAACATGTTGAGGTCTTCCTAGTAGCTCAAAGTCTATATTAACGACATCTCACCTCTTAAACCGTATCATTAGAATAGTCAGACTATTATTTTGATAGTATTTTATTTGTAATCATAATCTTTAGCCAAAGCATCGCTGTTATAAGATTTAAAAATTGTGAAAAATAGCGAGGGACAAATTTAATTTACAAAAAAAGAGTTTGCTCGCCAACCCGTGCTAAAACATGATTGGACCCGTTTGACCCATACTTAATTCATCCCTAATCAACCATCCTGCCTACTGCCTACTGTAATAATACAAACTATTTAAGCCCAAGCAAGAAAGTACTCATTATGGAGATAAGTTATCCTTTTGCATCACAGCTTGTGCTACATTCTCATAAATGACCTTCACAATACTATCTAAAGCAAAACCACATTCATATTTTTAGCAAACCAACATTCATAAACTGACTAAAGCTTTACCTATTGTCTCAAGTCATCAAGGACAATCCTATTTTCAGCTACTCAATCCCGGATCTCCTAGGTATTTCTACCCCACGTTAACAAACCGCCACTAAATTTGCCTCTTGCAAAGTAACGATAAATAGTGAGCATCTTCTATCTGATGAGCAACTTACCTATATAACTTGAGGTATGACACAAGCTCTTACTTTTGTAGAATCAGCTTCTAGAATAATAAGCAGTTGCTTTTCAAAAAACAAACAAACAAAAAAAAAGAATAATAATAAGTGGCTGACATGATGTCCAAGAATAAAGAAACATCAGGTTAATAAAAAAATCAGGTCCCCCTCTTGCTTCTTGGTTATTGCTTTAAAAGATATATATAGATAAAAGCATTATCCATTTCATCACGCAAGCCCGCCTATTTCATTAGTCAAACGCGTCCACTTCGGACCCAATTTCAGTACCTAAATTCACATATCTAAGCCCGCATTTCAGCCACCAATCCAACACCCATTTCAATACCGAAACTCACCCATTTTTGCCCCCACTATAGCCACCAAACACACCCATTTCAGCCCCATTTCATCACCCAAACCCACCCATTTCAGCCCCTAAACGTACTCACTTCAGCCCCCATCTCAGCACCCAAACGCACCCGTTTTAGTACCCACTTCAGCATCCAATCCCAAACCCATTTCAGCCTCCAAAGTGACCGATTTCAGCCCCCTGAACCCACCCATTTCATCTCCTATTTCATCACCTAAACACGCAAATTAGGCTCCACATGAGTTACTATAAGAGTGTTTCATTTAGCAACGCAACTCGTAAATTAAACCAAGTTTGATGGAATAACAGTTTTTTCATGTACCTTTACAAAAAAATTAAATGCATCTTTCAGAAGTTCTCATTTGCACACCAACCGGGCTTGGTGTGCGAGTCAGACATATTCCAATTAGACCCGTTTGGCTTGTTTGTTGTAATCCTCTAGGTAGCAGAACTCATTTGACCCGTAATATTGACAAAGAAACAAATACCTGAGGCTTGGAAGACCCCATGAGCTTTCTTTTCATGCTTGCTTTCACAGAACCACTATTGTCCATACCCCACTTGCGTTCCATATCTCTCTTGTGGTATATACACACCGTAGAATTTTATCCCAGAGACCAACATATTCGTCTTTGAAATCCAAGCAACCTGTGACATCGCCATGAGATGCATTGCATCTGTTTGCGGTTGACCACCATCTAATGGTCACATTTTTAATTGCTTATCACAACTGCCACTGTGATACGTAACCTGACAAAAAAACACAAAACACGTAAATGTCAAGCCACACATAATATAACAATTACTCAAATATGAGATAACTCTTAAATATAATATATGCTACCAATTAGATGTAGACTTACAACTGAATTTTTATAGATGATTCAGTACCTGTCCTGCCATACGCTCAGATTCAACCTTTAATTGCAGCCTTTCTTTATGACAATTCATGAAACCTTAACAGAGGACATGTCATAAGCCTCAATTTTTGTTGTAAGATGGAATATATCCATGTGTTTAGGGATGGGAAGTTCTCCCATTCCAATTGAGGTAAATAAAGCTAATTATTAATTATCTATAACGTAGAACCTAGAAGATAAGTGACAAATATATGGTACAAACCTTCCGTAGTTACTTCCAGCTCATAATCAACAATGAGATTGTGCCCATGGAATACAAATACTCAATCTGCAATCACGAATTTGAAGTTGCATTACAAATTGGTAACAGAAAAGGGATACCCAACATTGAAATACGTATCATTAACAAACTTTAATAAAGTAATACAAAACATTAAAATATATTAAAAAAAAAGTTTCATAAAGCAATACCAAACATTAAAGATATCATTAGCAGAGGCATTCTTAGCATTATTTGTCTTTACCCACTGCATTTTGAAACACGCTTCGTTATTGCTACACCATGATATCATGATAGAAGATAAAAGAAAAAAGGTTATTATTTGATCAGCACTGTGTGTCCTTCTTCTACCTTTTTGCTTTTTGCATGGATCAGCACTGTGTGTCCTTCTTATACCTGTATATAAATGACACGTATTATACAGTAAAAAATATCATGATAGAAGATAAGACTTTTCTACTTATCTGCTTTGTTAGAATAAACAAATGACTTTTCTACTCATATCTAACCTAAAACCCTTGATTAGTATTTGATTGACACTTTCTAACAAATTGGTCGGGATCTAATTGCATTTTAAATGTGTTCATAAGTAATCCCAAACACACCACATAGACATTTATTAGTCCTCTAAAAAAATACGATATGTCATTTAATTTAATGGATTAAGCATAGTGTATCTTACCTTATAGTTCCAAAAAAAATAATAAATAAATAAAATAAAAATCTTACCTTGAACCAACTTTTGACAAGGAAATAAGCGGTAAACCCTTTAACCATGACAGAGGCAACTACTAAAGGATCAATGGGTGGAAGAGGTGTTGCTTTGTCCGCCAAAACAATTTGCTCTTCTGTATATGTTCCCATCACACTACGTGAATGATAAACCATATCTCCAACTTTCAAATCATTCACTCCTGGTCTGATGGCTGTCACCACACCTACTGCCTCTACCCCTGCAAATTAAACTTATCCTTGTATTGATTTGACAGTCATTCATACGTTATTTTGAAGGATTTTGGAGTTCATATATGCCACATTCAAAGAGTACGTGATATTTGTAGTAATGTCTAAAATGGATGGCTATGATTGGTTGATTGGTTATACGAAAAATATGAGTTCTATATTGATATCACCTCTAAGCACATGGATACATTTTTGCCACTTTCAACATATTCAAGTCTATTGACTAGTCTTCGTTTAGGCTATTTTTAAACCTTTTACCAAATCGACTTGCTACATACAATTCAACACCCGACTCAAGTCAAAATATCCACCTCTAACCAAACAGTTTAATTGTAGCCATAGTATCCTCAAATAATGTATACAACTTGATAAAAAAAAAAAAAAAAAAAAAAAAAAAAAAAAAAAAAAAAATCTAATCATATTCATTATACTGATTATTTGTGAAGTTTTTTATAAATTTGGCAAAAAGGTGTTAGTCTGCCTACCAAACCCAGGCCATTTTGGCACATCCAGAAGTTTTTCTCACTTTTACTTAAGTCCATTAACTAACTATCATTCAAAATGGGTTTAACTGTTTACGTAAAAATGGGCCATTTAGATGGATTAGGTTGAGGCACGAAAAATCCCCATTTATAAATGAAAAGTGCATTGAATACGATTTCAAAAGCAATGTTATTACAATCAGTAAAATCAATATCTATGAATAAACCAAGTTATCATTGTTTGCATTGAAAATAGAAATTGGGCGACTCTCAACCCGTTTGACCCATTCAACCAATATGACCCGTTTATACTAAACTATTAGCTGAAATGGCTATATTACCCTTGTCTTATTTGTCTTACATAATCTTCAACTCTAATATCATAATTGAAGGCGTAAAAAAAATCATAATAATGGTGCATACATGTATTTGTACTTTTAATGATTGTTTGTATTGTAGTCTTAGACTATTCATATTCAAAGGTGGCTTATGTTATAACTATTTAATGCAGTGGCTTATTATTAAAAAGTTTTCACAATGAATTAAATTCCAAATTAAACAATATAGAACCTTTTCACGTAAGGAATGCACATGGTTGCCTTTGGTCCCGCTCAATATGCATCCTGCAACTTAAGCACTAAGGCTACTGCTCGCACAACTATTCCATTGATGGTTGCGCCTCATAGTCCTGCAGGTTAATTAAAATCAGTTGGTATATAACAGCATAACACCTGAAATCACAATATGAAAAACGCAGTAATCAATTCAACAATACATCACCAGATAAACCCACAATCAAACAAAATAAATCAATTTACAAAAAAATGAACAATAAAATTGCGTAAGTAATCAAACATAAAGTTTACACAATCAGTAAAAGTATGGGTTTTGATCACACAATGATTCAAAAACTTTACAAAATTATCTATCGGCAGAAAAGCAATTAGTATAATCGAAAATATAATATATTATTGAAGTAGAAGCAAAAATTAGACATCGACCCCAAAATCTTTCCAAAATTAATCTGAGGTATAAACTAATTGTTGAATTGAATGAGTTGTAATTAATTTTGAGAACCTACGTGATTGGGATATTGAGTTTGGTTCTTCAACGATTTAGGGTTAGGATCGATTGAATCTGATTTAGGTTTGTGTGGGGGGCGGGGGATGTGATTTACGTTTGATTGGGTAATGTTTTCTTTGATAATTTTAAGTTACACAATAAACCCCTTCAGTATTTTAGATTACCCCGCCTACACAAAGTTTTTAATCTTTCAATTTTTGACACATGTATTTTTTTAGCTGATTTTTTAATATTTGAGTATAAAACGTTTTTTATACAATTTTTTGACAAATATAGAAATATTTAAGGTTACTTTGATAATAAAAATACTTTTAAAAAAATCAGAATATAAAAATTATTACTAAAAAATGAATGAATTGATTTTTTTGAAATGGAAAAATTCCAATAAGGGTTTTATTTTATTATATAAAAGATGTATAGTGACGTCACTACACAAGTCATTTATGCATTAGGTCCACTTTTAGGTCCATTTAGTTAGGTTCATGTATCACTAGTTCACTACTATTATTTAGAGTAAACTACAAAAATGGTCCCTGTGGTTTGCGTTTACTTTCAATCTTGGTCCTTTGACTTTTTTTTTTGCACATACGGTCCTTAACTCTGAAACCCTTAACACTCGTAGTCCCTTGACCAAATGACGTTACGTTTGACCGTTAAACACCTCTCATGTGACTTTCACATGACGGTGAATTCGTCATTTTATATTTTTCTAAGCCCACCACCACTACCTTTCTTCATCTTTAATAAACACCTATCACTACCGATCCAACCATAATTTGTTCTTTTTTCATATTTAACCATAAACACCAACTCTCACAATCATTATTTTGAGATACTAATTTTTCCGGCCATCTCCATCAATTTCCGACCACCTCAATCAAACACCCGTAATCCTTTTATATTGTACCTTTTCATGTGTACTTAATTTACACTTCAAAATACATAAATATTTCAAAAATAAACACTACTCAAATAGCCAAATAACCCAATTTTCTTGAACAAAATCATGAAACAAAACTGGGTAAATAAACAATATTTTCCATTTAAAAATAAAAAGTAAACAAAAAAAAGGGAAAAAAAAGCCATAAAGCTATCATCATCACCGTAACACCAATGTGATCCTTCATACCAATCACCAAATCACTATATCAATTATCAAATATACTAAAACATATATAATAATGTCAGTTTGATTTTATTGCAATCAATTAAAGAAAAATAACAAGAAACAATTCGAAGAAAGAAAAAAAAAACAAATTGATGAGATCTCCTTTAAAGGAGATTTAATTTCAAAAAATGATTATTGTACATTACGGTAGGTGTACTTTGTGAAGATAAATCCTTAAAGCTTCATTATTTCACTATAATTGTGCTTACACATATCCCAAAAAAAAAAATTATAATTCGATATACATTAACAAGATCTGGTAGCAAAGGCTCCAAATTAAATCTCACTACCTACATCACTGGATTGAAAATCTAAATCCGAGCAAAAATCCGATTAAACCAACACCAATCTCTGTAATCACTCGCCGTCACGCGTCACCAATAAAGATGAACCAGCAAACCGTACCACCCTTCGCCACCAATAAAGGGTTTCAATTGAGATGATGATTGTGTTAGAAGTGGTTTTGTAGGTGGTGGTGGTGGTTATTTTCCGGCGAAGTAGTTTTGTAGGCTAGAAGTTATTTTTGTAGGTGGCGACGGGGTAGTTTAGCGATGGTATAGAGAATAGAGAATATGGCGGTGGTGTAGTGAGTTGAGTAGCGATGGTGAAGTGAGTAGCGGTGGTGGAGGCGAAGAAGATGGAGTGAGCAGCGGTATGGGTTTGTGGGGTATGTGTTTATGTGAAATAACATTTGACCAAACTATATAAGGAAAGGAAAAATGAAATGGCATTTTTACCCTCATGTGCAAGTCACATGAGGGGTATTTAACAGTCAAACATAACACCGTTTAGTCAAGGGACTTTTAGTGTTAAGGGTTTCAAAGTTAGGGACTGTATGTGCAAAAAAAAAGGTCAAAGGATCGAGTGAAAGTCAACACATACCACAGGGACCATCGTTGTAGTTTACTCTATTATTTATTTTGTTCTAATATGACTAACGTTAGAATTATATGAAATTAGTAGTAAACTTTCAAATTCCAAATATTATGTCTATCAATACATTACACTTACACCACCCCAGTTAAAAAAACTTGCACCGTTGGTCATTAATACATAATCCTAATTAAAAAAATTACACCATTGGTCCTTAATATATAACCTCAGTTAGTCCTACCACCACCACCACCACTAATCACCACCACCACTCGCCATCGCCACCCACTGCCACCACCACTTACCACCACCAATCACTGCTACCACCACCACGCACCATCACCACCTACCACCAGTTACAACCACTACCACTCACCACCACCACCCACCACAACCACCAATCACTACCACCACTCACAAACCGTCACCCTCAAGTAGTGGTAGTGGTGGTGGGTGGTAGTGGTAGTGGCAGTGGGTGGGGCCGTCGTGAGTGATGATGTTGATTGGTGGTGGTGGTTGCAATGGGTGGCGATGGTGATTGGTGGTGGTTATCGGTAGTGGTAAGTGGTGGTAGGTGGTGATGATGGTGGTGGCATTGGGTGGCGGTGGTGGTGGCAGTGGTGGTGGTAAATGGTGGCAGTGGGTGGCGGCAGTGAGTGGTGGTGGTGGGTGGTGGCGCTTGTAACTTGTGGTAGGTGGTGGTGGTAGAAGTGGATGGCGGCGATGATTGGTGGTAGTAAGTGGGGTGAGTGGCGGCGGCAGTGGTAATTGGTGTTGTTGGGACTAACTGAGGTTATGTATTGAGGACTAACAATGCAATTGTTTTTAACTATTATTATGTATTGAGGACCAAAAGTGCACTTTTTTTAACCAGGGTGGTGTAAGTGTAATGTATGGATAGACATAGTATTTGAAATTTGAAAGTTTACTACTAATCTGATATAATTTTAAAGTAGGTTAGTCATATTAAAACAAAATGGATAGTAGGTTACTCATTCGTAGACTTTGCCATATTAAATGTGATGTTCTTTAGACAAAATGAACTAGGAAGATGTCTAGACCAGTATACGCAACAAACACTCATAAGCAACGATCTAATGTAACTACTTTTATGTTTGTTTAGTGACGGAGCTTGTAAAACCCTAAATTTCTCATTCATTTGAAATCCCCAAAATGCCCTCTAATTTTAAACTTCTGAAGAGATGTTAAATAATCTAAAACATTTTATTCCGATTTTAACCTACGTATTTATTCCGTTAATATTTGAACAAATAAATGTCATACGAATATAAAACTTATGGAGAACTAATATGTACACAATTAAAATTGTCACACGTTACTTTTGTTATATAAAATCGAATTTCCTATTTCCCTAACATTCAATTATGATAAGACCAAACCAAACCATGCATATCTCTAAATAATTGAAAGATTTGCCTTGTCTATTCCTTGCCAAAAACCTGTACACATCTTACCAAGGTAATAAACATGTTTTCCCTTTTTTTTCTCTAACCGTATATCACAACATATCTAAACTTAAAAAAAAAAAAAAAAAAAAAAAAAAAAAAAAAAAAAAAAAAAAAAAATCTCTAAAACTACAAAACCTTAAAACATGAAGTGACGGCTTAGTATTATTTCTTTTCCAATTCTTTTCTTTTCGAATTCAAGGAGGAAGGAGGGTTCAATCTAGACGGGTATGTTTGTGGTGCCCTGGTCGTGGTAAACTTCTGGTCCGACAAGGGGTTTTGGTCGCGAGTTTGTTCCTGGTTCGAGGAGGGTTCTGAGTCGTGGTATCATTGCTAGTTCAAGGGCACACTGAACATGGGACAAGCCTTGGTTCGGTTTGATTGTTCTTATTCACCTTTCTCCTGGTCACGCTTCAAAAGGTAACACTTAATTCTTTGTTCGATTGCTTTTCTGGTTGATCTCTTTTAGGTCGCATGCATGTCTCTTAATCGGGTATATAACTAATATAAGGAACACATAAAATTATGTAACTTGCTAAAGAATCTGCATGCTTGTTTCAAATTAGAATGCTACCATATATAATAGACCAGAAATCTTGCCTTAACCGAATAATAAGAATTGAATTAATCAAATAAGCTCAAAATAAGCTTAACGAGCTAACTAGCCCAAAAGTTAACTTATTAATGTTTTTAGAAATCAGTTTTGGTTGATTCAAAATGGGTCGAGCAAATAGCTTATACGAGCTTATGAGGGCAAATAAAATATGTTTCCTAATTGTTTACTAAGTGGTTAACGAGGTTAAGCTTTAAAAACAGTATGTCAAGTGTCGAATTTATAAATGGCGAGACCAAAGCTTATGACCAAAATCTATATCAAAATAGTTTCCAGACTTAGAAATATTTCTAAGTGTTTTATTAAAATTCGAATGGGTCCAATGACTTGTAAAACGTGTGATATTTGTTAAGTATATGTTACTTTTAGGTTCGAAAGTTTATGTATCTCGTTTGTTAACATATTAAGTATATAGGAGATCGCATAAAAAGTATATGTCACGTTTTTAATTAACGAGATAATGGATCAAAGTAGAGTACCAAAAGTAGAAAGTTAGTGAAATAGGAATATGAACTAGGTGTCGAGTAAACTTACTTCACTTCAAAAGGGGGCGTAAAACTTAAGATATGGTTTGAATAAGTGCAAATGGGGGTCGTGGATCGACTTGTGGCCAAGTAAGGATGTAGGATGAGCAAAGACGCTCCTTGAACTTGTCTCTAACCCTTCGAATTTCTCGCCAACTTTCTGTCCCGTTTCTTAGTATGCTCGACTTATATTTTTGCTATTTAGTTCGTTTGTGTGTGTGTGATCAATTAAGGATGTTAGAGGTTATTTATATAACCTATTTGAATCTTTATGATCATAAGAGATGGTGTGTGAGCTTGTGTACATTGCATGTTGCCTTCAAAATCAACCAATCAATACTTTACAAGGTTTAGATTTATAAGATTTTTGTTCCTGACATTCCTGACATGTTATATTACGTGTATGGGTGGTTTGTAGGGATTGGGGAGCAAGGGTGGCTCGTAAGAGAGCTTGGGACACGTTTGGGTGAAAATTCCAAAAGGTGAGTTTTGTGGTTTGCTTGGGTCGTTTTTAGGGTAGTAAACGAGTGAGGGAGGGCGTATCTCTTACCATTTGTGATTCTCGGGTACTAGGTGGAACGAGACATGTAAAAATATATGGGTGTTATATGTCGATTTTGCAAGAAAACGGGGTGGTTTTGTGGCTGGTCGCGACTGGGAAAGAAAAGAAAGGAAACAAAAATAATTAAGGGTCCGCTTGGGCTTTGTCCTGGTGGGCTTGCTGTTTGGCGTGGATTAGGCCCAACAGAAAACAAAGAGAAAAATAATTAAGGGTCCGTTTGGTTGCAATTTGGGGTTTAAGTGAAAGGTTTGATGAGTTTCGTTTATAGATTGGGAAAATATGATAGTGATTGTGTACGTATAAGTGTATGTAACTATGAGCTTGCATGTGAAGACTTATATAGTGAGCTTTTGAAGGTATATACAAGGTAGGTTCTTATGAGTTGTTAAATCGAATGGTTTGCATGTTGCCTCACCTAGTATCAAATCGAGAAGTTACAAGTGTAAATGGACAACGAGAAGTGTGAATTAGTTTCTGACAAGTGATATAACATTTAGTATTGGGTTTGTGTTGATTGGGGAACAAGGGACGTGATGCACATGGTTTTTAGGTTACATTTGAGGGAGAATTCAAGTGAGGGAGGTGGTGTAAGAGTTTTGCACATGTAGTAGTACCTAATTTTGAGTCCAGGTCGTATTTTAAAGATAACAGCTTGGGATTGCATTTTTGGTTCAAAATCTCGCGAGTCTAGATGTAAAACATTATTTCAGACAACTTTCGTGTTTTATACTTTTCCTGGTTCGGACCAGAAGAGCCTTAAATTTAGGATTTAAATTCGTTACAGAAAGTTGGTGGTTTATTAGAAGTGTTATTACTATTTATGTTAATTTGAGATTGTGTAAGGTGCCTTAACTTGCTCAATATTCTAGTATAGCAATTATATTTAAAAGTTGATAACAATTGTCTTTCATGGTTCTTAGAAGCATGAAAACTAGAGTTGTGAAATAAAAGGGATACGTCGTGTGTAAAAGTTAAAATAAACTGAGCTAACGCAAACATGTACTTGTGACTTATAAATATAATAGTTAGAGGTGTGCTTGGTGAGCTTGTTCAAAGTATCGTGTCGAGGTCCAAAATATTAGTGAGCAATCTCGGGAATTTTCGTAGGCTCCGGAAATATATAAATATTGTACGGTAAATATACGAAACGTATATTTATAAAATATAAACGTTTTAAATTTATTATATTATTCGCGATATTTATAGATTATCGAGGTTGTGTGTAAGCATCGTTCCTAGGCAAATGGTCAATCATAATTGTCGTAGTGATTCACATAATAAGTCATGCATAAAAAAAAAATTGTTCCTCGTAAAAATGGTATTTAATTCACGTAATATCCTTTTATTCAATTATTGATATTTACTAATCGTATGGGAAAATTACGGGAGGTTACATTACCTACCTCTTACAGGGAATTCCGTCCCGGAATTCTAGTCTCAGATAGTTGCCAAGGGTGTCTAGGGAAAAAGATGTGGTTACTTGGTGCGAACCTGGTCTTCGTGTTCCTTAGAAATCCTATATCTCAAGTATAACTTACTTACACCTCAGAGACAATTGTTCCCTTCATTGCATGATTCTTCCTAAATTAGACATAGGTGATCAGGCTATGTATGATTTACGAGTAATAATGCAATGCTTGGATCAATCGACCCGTATGATGTCCGGTCTAGTTGTTGGTTCGTAGAGTTTATAAGTTAAACAGTTGATTTCCTAAATCAAGGTATGAGTGATTGCTCTAACTTAGTCAATACTAAAAACTTTCTGATCTAAACATCCATCTCCATCTTCTAAAAATCCTTTGATCTTATATACTTTGATCTTTGTTTCAAAGTGATTCAAGCCTCAACACTCAAGTGCAAAGAGAAGAATACTTCTACTAGAAGTATTACAACTTAGTATCATCTTGCTATCTAAGTTGTTTGGTTGTTTCATCTTGTTGATCTTTCATACTTTGGTGAATAAGGTGTATGTATTAGTTTGCTAGATTTAGTTGTAGAATCTAGAATTATTGTAAGTGAGTAGTGGAAGTTGAAGTGAAGAAGTAATTTTGGATAATAGTGAAGATAGGAGAAAGTGGCAATAGTGACTAGTAGTGAAGAAAGTGAAGCTTTCAAGTGGAGAAGACTTGAAGACATTAGTAGATTGAAGTTGTGAAGACTCAAGTGGCTTGAAGGTGCAAAGATATTATTGGCTTGAAGTTGTGAAGACATTGGTGCTTTGAAGTTGTGAAGTTGCAAGACATTGAAGTTGTGAAGAATTTTGTGAAGGCGTGAAGATACTAGTGGTGTGAAGACTTATTGAAGAAGTCAAAGGTGTGAAGAAATTGTGGTGTGTTATTTGGTGTGAGATTGGTTCTAGCTACGATTAGAACACGACATCTTGCTTTGTGTCGTTAATTGGTGTAAGCATTTGGTGTGTACGGTTTTCTCCGTCATAAGGGAGGTTATTGACTTAGTGAAGAAAACTCTCGAGTTCGGTGCTCGGGGAGTGGAGTAGGGCAAGGAATGTGTCCTTGTAGCAGAACCACTATAAATCCTTTGTCTCTCGGTTTGATCTTTCCATCCCTCATTCTTTACTTGTTTACTTACGTGTCTTCTCGTACATTATTATTATTGTGTGTTGTGCATAAATTGGTTTCACATAAAGATTAAACTAGGTTCCATTCAAAACATTAATTATACATTAGTAAATTAAAGTATATACAATCATTAAAACACATATACACATATAAATACAAACTTATATTTAAGTGAGATATATGAAATTATAATTTCTATCTAACACTTTAAATAAGAAGTATTTATGTGACATATGTGAATTAATTTGTATCTATACTTTAGCTTCAAAGGTTTTTACAAATTACCATCAATTATTTGAAAGTAAACTTTTATTAAAACGAAAAAGACGCAAAACTATTCAACCCCCCCCCCCCCCTTCTAGTTTTCTACAGATTGGGTTTGAATTCTATATCTAGATCAGTTTCGAATATTAAGTCGATCTCGTTCGGTAGCGAGTCATTTGGAAACATGTTGAAATATTCATATATATACGTAGCATGTAAAAATGAGACATGAGCTATGCTTATATACGCATAAGAAAAACTTGTTTAGAAACATGATTATAAACTGTTAACATTTTCTGTTTTGAAATCTTATACATGAGTGTTTGTAAGTGGGTGCATGGTTTTTGTCGTGCGATTATGCATGTGATAACAACATATTTTGGTCGTCGCGGTCTAAGATTAATGTCAAGAATATGTTAATAAACTATGAACGATGGGGTCTAAAATTATCATCTTAATATAAAATTTAGTATAAACCTTAAAATAATGTTATTCAACATTTTAATATTTAATTTTGATCATTTACATTTTGACCCTAAACTTTACTAAATATGACATAATTAACGATAAACCGTTATAATTTTTATTTTAACCCTTAAATATTATTAATTGTTCGTTATAACTTTAAAAGTATTAAATTACTACTCCGGGAAACTTACTAATTATGAAAGGTTACTAAAAATGAAAAGCCGACTAAAATAGGCAATCTGATTTAAAATAAGTTATTAATAATAAACCGATCATTAATTCGTGTAGATTCGCTGAAGGAGTTGCTTTCAAAGCGTTATGCTTTTTATTATGTTGCACTTGCGGTCTAAGGTACAGATATTATAACCTTTCAGTAAGGTTTCTTATGAATCATGATACGTCTCATTGCCACTATTATGATTTCTGATCTTTATATGCCTGATATCCTTGGTTCATTTGATAGTATGATTTCGTATGAAGACCCTTTTTAAAATATAACCTGATGACTTTTGAGAAAAACTATTTTTGAAATGATTTCTGTGATTACGATACGATGCCAGTTTTATATGAAGGTTTTATAAATTTTATTAAATGTGTTTTTTTAAAGGAATACTTTTACGATAAAAATATTTTAAATAAATTTCTAAAGTCCTTAATCTGTTTTATTCTCTAAGATTTCTCATGACTTTCTTTAACATCTTTTGATTATTTAAATTCAAATTTTAAACCTTTGCTATGAACCCTTTTGCTATTATGCACCTTTGATTTGAACCTCATGATATGAATATTTGATTTCGACCTTCGACTTGAACCATTGCTATAATTCCTTTGTATGATCCATATTTGATCGATCCATTTCTGTCATGATTTGCTTGATATTTTTTGCATGCTATAGTTCTTATTCTTATAGCATTTCTATGCTCTATTTGTTGCCCATTATTTGATTAATTTGTAGCCAGTCATGGGGAGTCCATGGCCTTGCCACTGATGCACCAGTGGTATTGACACTATCTGTGGAGGTGGGTTTTAGTCCACAGTGTTCCCTTTAAGCTAGCTATTCAGGCGTATATTTATTATCGTATATGTTTACTTAGCCTAGAGCTTTGTGCATATATATTTGTTTTTTGCAGGGAGCGTATGGATGCATCCTAGGTACTTTGTTTCATTTCGAATTTGGTGAATGGGTATGTGTGTGCAATACACTCCATTTCACATTTGGTACATCGAGCTAGCTACTCTATGTACAATTTGATATATGATTGTTGGGCATTTTTGTTACTTCTACTATATATGTGATCCTTGTTATTCTAACTTCTTTATTGTTATTAACATATGCTTTCCTTAGTTCATTTGCTTGCACTTATGATTTGCTCCATTTTTCCTTTGATTCATTTGATATTCCTTATACGTATTCCCTTTGATCATATTCTGTTGATTCTATCATATGTTCCATATTCTTTGATGTTCGTCTCAACAGGTTTACTTGGATTCATTTCGGATACATTTTCGTTTCCCTTTTGTTATTAGCTTTTGTTTGTTCATATCTGTTCACTGGGCTTTTTAAGTTCAGCCGCATTTATTTTCCTGCGGCAGGTTATTTAGAAGGAAGTTGGGTTTGAGGGAAGAGTGCTTAGGAGGTTTTAGTGGACTACACGGTTGATAGCTCCTCATGAATTAGAGATGGACTTAGAGATACCTATTTTGGTTCTTAGTTTGTAATTAGTTTGGAAGCTGTTATGCTTGGTTTTAGCACCTTATAAATTATTAGATTTGCTTTGTAACCCTTGTATATATTTTAATGTATTCCGCTTTCTTATGTTCTGATTCGACCCCATAATGTTACACTTTAGCCCTTTTGGGTTGGGGTGTTACAATTATGGTATCAGAGACAGGTTTGATCAGCGGATTCAAAACCCGTAGAGCTTAGGCTATGACCTGTGAGTATTAGGCCCTCTAAGTTTTGCACCATAAGAGTTAGGGATCAACCGTTGAAAACTTCCTTTAGGATTGCCACTCTGAAACCTAAGTTATGACTCGTGAGGATTGGGTAGACTATAGGGCATTTGTTTAAGTATCCTTGCTTCGGCATTCCCTCTGATTCGTGCTTTGCTCTTAGTTAAGCTCTTTTAAGATTTTCCCTTATGGAGATTTGCAACTTATAAGTCTACACAACATGATATTAGTGGCCATGTAAGGTTAGAATGTGTTGAGAATTCTGCAGTAATGTTTGACATTACACGAGCTTTGTTTTCTTTTGATTCAAACCTCTAATTCATTTGCTACCCCTTTAGATGCCTCTCCAGGCATTCTGAGAATTTGTATGACCATAATGTGTTTGACACATTTTGTGAAATCTCTGCTTTTGATAAGCATATTTAAGTTTCCATACACCATTAGATTTTGCCTTATCTAGTTTTATTTCTATGAGAAGTCTTGTGGTGATCACCCACGAGTATAGGAATGTTATCCCTCACTTCTGAATGATAAGATTTGCTATGCTGATCCGTCTTTCCTTGGAAAATTGAATTCGATGTCATTCTGATATGGACTGGTGGACTAAGCATCAAGGTGCTAAATACTGTCATACTACGTCTCTCCTTTGACATTTTGAACCACTCTAATTTACTTTACCGTGATTTCGGATTGTTAAACTTTGTCATCCTTACTACCCTGGAAACTCGTACGTTACTTTCGCAGTTGTGAAATTTTCCTAGCATCTATTCTTGTACACAGTGGGAAGAATCTCACTTTGAGAGTCATTTATAATCTGAATTTTTTCCGATGTAATCCCTGCATTAACCACCAAGATTTGCACCAGATTGTGAATTTGCTTTGACCTAACACTGAGAGATTGTTTAGTTACGACTCGAGGTTGAATATGATTTCCATAAAGGCATGTTTATATGATGCAAGTGTTATGACGCCTGGCCAACGTAATAATAGTTACATCATATAACTTGAACTTATGGGGATCATAGGATGTCTTTGAGAAGTGCTTGAGAATAGTAAGGTTTGTTGAGATATAACCCTATCTGTATAGAACGACGTTTTACATATTTTTAAAACTCCCTATGGATCAGCACCTGCTGAATTGAGAGGACTGGAGGAGTGGCTACCAAAAGCTATGAAGTGGTTTGTTTTTCTTAGTGTATCTCCTTGGAGTGTTTCAGTTTTTTTCGCAATGAAGAAGGATAAGAGCAGGAGACTTGTATTGACTACTGGAGGCTGAATCGTATTTCTTTTAGGAACCATCATCCCCTACCTCGAATCGATGATGTATCTGATTAGCCTTAGTATAGGAGTTTTCTTTAGATGGAGTTATGGCTTGAAGTTATTTCTGGAATTTCCTTTCGTATTCGTAACAACCCTTATGACTGTTAGGGACGCTAATAGTATTAGCTGATGCTTTGACTGTTTTATGGACTTGATGAATCGTGTTTTCGTGGGAACTTAGACAAGTTTGTCATAGTATGACGTCTTAATACATTCAGAGATGAAGAAGGAACATGAGAATCATTTTCATATTATGTTGAAAATATGAGGATCATTTGTGTATTCTGGAAGCATGACATTGGTTGGAAGATGTTCACGACTTGCGTTATCGTAGATGAATTTTATGAGTAAGGAGGAGAAGCTTAGCTTGGATGAAGAACGGAGTTTTGGAAAATCTGAAATAGACATTTTCTTCCATAACTTCCGATGAGTATCAATTTTGAGACATTTCACGAAGAGACTTGATTATGCCCTTATGCAACACAGAGGAGTTATTACTTATGCATCAAGACAGCTAAAACCATTGAAGAGAATTATTCAATGCTTGACCTGAAGTTGGCGGTAGTGGGTTTGCTCTCAAGATTTGAAATCATATCTTTCATGAAGATGAAATCCAATTACAGATTTTAGGAAGCTCAGAAGCAAGATGACGAAGCTATGATCAGTGAAGACAGGGAAGAAATTGTTACAATGGGGATACAGTCCTACTTTTTCTATCCCTCTTGGTTGTACTAAGATGTGTAAGGGATCTAAAGATGTATTTGAATTTTCATGAACCTTGGAACGAAATCTCCACGCACACTTAAGAATGTTGACAAAATTTGAGTTATGGTATGAGTATTCACGTTTGCATAAACCCTTTGACAAGAAGATTATTCAACTACATGGCGCACTCGAAGTGATCGTGCCAGAGATTTGCGTTTTACCTCTCAGTCCTTAGAAGAACTATTGAAGGCTTGAGGGACCAGACTCAAGTATAGTAACGCTTTTCACCTACAGACTAAGGGATAAGCACAACAACCATTCGAACTTAGAAGAAGTGCTGAGCAGAAAGTTGACATGTGTGTGGTCTGATTGTGTTTGCTCATTGAGATTGATGGCTTATAAGTGACAAAGTTTGTCCATTCAGATTTGATATGAATAGGGATATAGAACACCTTCGGGTTGAATTAAGTCCATAAGCTGCTCATTGAATGTTTGGAGCTAGTTACAATGACTGATGGAATTGCTGACCTTGTGGAAGAGGAAGTTTGAAATATTAGACTGGAAATTGTGTGTTTCGTATGATGTTTCGGTACAGAACAGTTAGACATGTTAGCATTAAGGGAGATTTGGTTCGTGTTACATTAGTCCTTAGATTCATTCTTGTCCGTGCGGTTATCCTTTCCTATCCCAGTATACTTTTCAATACGATTCGATATTTCGATTTGTGCTTAGCTAGTCGTCAGTATGAATAGGTCACCAACCTCTTTAGGAGACTTTTGGGATGTCTAAAAATTCGATATATGGTTCTCTAATTCCTTTTTGCAAGTCCCTTAGTACGTTCAGAACCCGATTTGATTCGTGAAATTTTCTACCCCTAGTATCACTCCCGTATTTATTCCAGATTTATCTGATGTTCATGCATCTCTTTATGATATTTTGGCTACCATCTATTTCATGTTCATTTCGTATTTGTTGGATCAGATTTGTTTCTATGGAGAGCCGAGGCTATACTTTTTTGTTCGGATTGAGTCATGAGAAATTTTTCCGTTCGTTAAAATTCTTTGGAGAACCTATTCCAATGCAAGTTAATCACTTTCTTTTCATTTCGTGAATTGGTATGTTTCCGTTTGATCTCTTCATATCAATTTCGCGGACGAAATATTTTTTTTAGAAGGGAAGAGTTGTAAAACCCTAAATTTCTCATTCATTTGAAATCCCCAAAATGCCCTCTAATTTTAAACTTCTGAAGAGATGTTAAATAATCTAAAACATTTTATTCCGATTTTAACCTACGTATTTATTCCGTTAATATTTGAACAAATAAATGTCATACGAATATAAAACTTATGGAGAACTAATATGTACACAATTAAAATTGTCACACGTTACTTTTGTTATAAGATTATAAAATCGAATTTCCTATTTCCCTAACATTCAATTATGATAAGACCAAACCAAACCATGCATATCTCTAAATAATTGAAAGATTTGCCTTGTCTATTCCTTGCCAAAAACCTGTACACATCTTACCAAGGTAATAAACATGTTTTTCCTTTTTTTTCTCTAACCGTATATCACAACATATCTAAACTTAAAAAAAAAAAAATCTCTAAAACTACAAAACCCTAAAACATGAAGTGACGGCTTAGTATTATTTCTTTTCCAATTCTTTTCTTTTCGAATTCAAGGAGGAAGGAGGGTTCAATCTAGACGGGTATGTTTGTGGTGCCCTGGTCGTGGTAAACTTCTGGTCCGACAAGGGGTTTTGGTCGCGAGTTTGTTCCTGGTTCGAGGAGGGTTCTGAGTCGTGGTATCATTGCTGGTTCAAGGGCACACTGAACATGGGACAAGCCTTGGTTCGGTTTGATTGTTCTTATTCACCTTTCTCCTGGTCACGCTTCAAAAGGGTAACACTTAATTCTTTGTTCGATTGCTTTTCTGGTTGATCTCTTTTAGGTCGCATGCATGTCTCTTAATCGGGTATATAACTAATATAAGGAACACATAAAATTATGTAACTTGCTAAAGAATCTGCATGCTTGTTTCAAATTAGAATGCGACCATATATAATAGACCAGAAGCATACGTGTGTGTAATACGCATATGGCTCGACAAACAACTGGTAAAATCTTGCCTTAACCGAATAATAAGAATTGAATTTAAGAACATATTAGTTTTCTTTTGGATTCGAATACGATAAGCAAAAAGGGGTCACGTTTTCGGTTGTGTCGAATGGGATTAGAGATGTCACGACTTTTATTTATCTGAGTGGAATCAAAATGGGTTTTGTGATCTGTAAAACAAGAAAAGGATGGGTTAACCCAACTTAATAAAACGCTAACGAGTTTCAAATAAAATCGTTTGGGTTTGAATTCTATATCTAGATCAATTTCGAATATTAAGTCGATCTCGTTCGGTAGCGAGTCATTTGGAAACATGTTGAAATATTCATATATATATACGTAGCATGCAAAAATGAGACATGAGCTATGCTTATATACGCATAAGAAAAACTTGCTTAGAAACATGATTATAAACTGTTAACATTTTCTGTTTTGAAATCTTATACATGAGTGTTTGTAAGTGGGTGCATGGTTTTTGTCGTGCGATTATGCATGTGATAACAACATATTTTGGTCGTCGCGGTCTAAGATTAATGTCAAGAATATGTTAATAAACTATGAACGACGGGGTCTAAAATTATCATCTTAATATAAAATTTAGTATAAACCTTAAAATAATGTTATTCAACATTTTAATATTTAATTTTGATCATTTACATTTTGACCCTAAACTTTACTAAATATGACATAATTAACGCTAAACCATTATAATTTTTATTTTAACCCTTAAATATTATTAATTGTCCGTTATAACTTTAAAAGTATTAAATTACTACTCCGGGAAACTTACTAATTATGAAAAGTTACTAAAAATGAAAAGCCGACTAAAATAGGCAATCTGATTTAAAATAAGTTATTAATAATAAACCGATCATTAATTCGTGTAGATTCGCTGAAGGAGTTGCTTTCAAATCGTTATGCTTTCTATTATGTTGCACTTGCGGTCTAAGGTACAGATATTCTAACCTTTCAGTAAGGTTTCTTATGACTCATGATACGTCTCATTGCCACTATTATGATTTCTGATTTTTATACGCCTGATATCCTTGGTTCATTTGATAGTATGATTTCGTATGAAGACCCTTTTTAAAATATAACCTGATGACTTTTGAGAAAAACTATTTTTGAAATGATTTCTGTGATTACGATACGATGCCAGTTTTATATGAAGATTTTATAAATTTTATTAAATGTGTTTTTTTAAAGGAATACTTTTACGATAAAAATATTTTAAATAAATTTCTAAAGTCCTTAATCTGTTTTATTCTCTAAGATTTCTCATGACTTTCTTTAACATCTTTTGACAATTTAAATTCAAATTTTAAACCTTTGCTATGAACCCTTTTGCTATTATGCACCTTTGATTTGAACCTCATGATATGAATATTTGATTTCGACCTTCGACTTGAACCATTGCTATAATTTCTTTGTATGATCCATATTTGATCGATCCATTTCTGTCATGATTTGCTTGATATTTTTTGCATGCTATAGTTCTTATTCTTATAGCATTCCTATGCTCTATTTGTTGCCCATTATTTGATTAATTTGTAGCCAGTCATGGGGAGTCCATGGCCTTGCCACTGATGCACCAGTGGTATTGACACTATCTGTGGAGGTGGGTTTTAGTCCACAGCGTTCCCTTTAAGCTAGCTATTCAGGTCTATATTTATTATCGTATATGTTTACTTAGCCTAGAGCTTTGTGCATATATATTTGTTTTTTACAGGGAGCGTATGGATGCATCCTAGGTACTTTGTTTCGTTTCGAATTTGATGAATGGGTATGTGTGTGCAATACACTCCATTTCACATTTGGTACATCGAGCTAGCTACTCTATGTACAATTTGATATATGATTGTTGGGCATTTTTGTTACTTCTACTATATATGTGAACTTTGTTATTCTAACTTCTTTATTGTTATTGACTTATGCTTTCCTTAGTTCATTTGCTTGCACTTATGATTTGCTCCATTTTTTCTTTGATTCATTTGATATTCCTTATATGTATTCCCTTTGATCATATTCTGTTGATTCTATCATATGTTCCATATTCTTTGATGTTCGTCTCAACAGGTTTACTTGGATTCATTTCGGATACATTTTCGTTTCCCTTTTGTTATTAGCTTTTGTTTGTTCATATCTGTTCAATGGGCTTTTTAAGCTCAGCTGCATTTCTTTTCCTGCGGCAGGTTATTTAGAAGGAAGCTGGGTTTGAGGGAAGAGTGCTTAGGAGCTTTTAGTGGACTACACGGTTGATAGCTCCCCATGAATTAGAGATGGACTTAGAGATACCTATTTTGGTTCTTAGTTTGTAATTAGTTTGGAAGCTGTTATGCTTGGTTTTAGCACCTTATAAATTATTAGATTTGCTTTGTAACCCTTGTATATATTTTAATGTATTCCGCTTTCTTATGTTCTGATTCGACCCCATAATGTTACACTTTAGCCCTTTTGGGTTGGGGTGTTACATAGCTTGACCAAGTTTATTGGACAATTTTTAGTTGGAAAAGAATGTGTTTGAGCTAACCAAACATATCACATCACAATTTAAACAAAATACTCCCCCCCCCCCCCCCCCCCCCCCCCAAAACACACACATAAAAAAAAAGGAAAGAAAGAAAAAAAAAGTGCATTTGTTAAGTGGTCTGCATCTCCTTACCAAACCAAAATGACACTCACCGCACGCGTAGTGTTTAAATCATTATGAGCGCTAATGTGGTCATTGCCTAACGCCGGTGGTGCGTTGCAACATTACGCCCACTCTAAAATTAAGTTATCTTATCATGTAACCTAGATTAAGTTATAAGCAAATTACTTAAATGAACTATTTACATACCAATTCTACAAAAATGAACTTTTTTCCGATACTTTACCAAAATGAATAAAAGTTGTCACCATTAACCTTTGAAATACATGCGCATCACCATCACCATTTTAATACATTGCTATTTTTTTTCTTTACTAACAAATACAGTACATAGCTAGCTGTCAACCTATATTTACTTTACTTTTGGCTGTTAACTTGTTGACATACATAGCTTATCCTAATTCCTCGAGACCCACATTCATATTTTTTATATTCACTGCTTTACTTTATACACACTTAAATCACAATAAGCTACCCTCATCGTCCCATCGATCAATTTTTCCACCAAGATTCTTATTTTTTTCCAATCACATTCATCATTTTTCCACAAGAATTCTAAAATAACATATCACCTTCGTATTTATAGTTGTCTCCCAAATCCTATCGCCCAAATCCTCGAGCCCTACATCATTCGGAAACTGGAAGTAACTCATCACCCAAATCCTCGCCCCAATCCAACCCAAATTGCAAAACTCGAATTAACTTCTGTCGCCCAGAACCTCGCCTAGATTAACCTTTATTGCGCAAACCCTCGCCCAGACATTTTTCACTCGAATAAATATTTTTTCAATCGCTTATTTCCTCGCCTAGACTAATTCCTCGCCCCAAACTTCGCATTTGGTTCATTTCTAATTAGTTATGTCGTGTACAAAAACGCCTAATACACGTGTATGGTTGAAATTTTGTGTTTGAATGAATCTAACGGATGACAACTAAAAGTTCATTTTCATAAACAAGCTATGCGAAAGCTTGTTTCATAAACACCTGCCAGTTTAAGAAATTTCCTTTTTAAGTTATCATGTCACCAAAAAGTCAAAATCTTAAAGGGCAAATCAGTACTTCACCAAAACACAAGACACCTTCCAAGATCCTTCCACACTCACCAAGATAAAACCCATAAAAAACATTAAACCACTCACTACTCACCCACGCACATATCCCAAATCCCCAAAAGTCTTCCCCTTTTGGGGTCAAAAACCTCACACTTCTTCTCCATCACGCCTCCTTCAATTCAACAACAATCCGATCACAAAATCAAAATCCAACAAATACCCATTTCGATTCAACACAAATTAATCACAAATCTCCCAAAACCCCCAATTTTTGCTAATTTTTTCACTCAGTTTTTAACCAAAAAACACCTTAGTTTTTCAATTAAACCACAATCCGATCAAATTTTCAAAATCCAAAAAATACCCATTTCAATTCATCACAAACCAACCACAAATCCACAAAAACGCCCAATTTTTACCCGCCAATTTTTGCTAATTTTTTTTACTCAGTTTTTAGTCAATCTGTTCAATTAAACCAAAATCCGATAAAATTTTCAAAATCTAAAAAATACCCATTTCAATTAAACAAAAACCAAATACAAATCCACAAAAACGCCCAATTTTTATCCATTAATTTGATGGGTTCTGATATGATTGATTTAGTCAACGTAAAAAAGTCAAAATCGGGTGGAAAATGCTTCCCGCCAGGGTTTAGGTTTCATCCTACTGATGAAGAATTGGTTCTTTATTATCTGAAGAGGAAGATCTGCAGGAAATCTCTGAAGATGGATATCATTGGTGAAGTTGATGTTTATAAGTGGGACCCAGAGGAGCTGCCTGGTATGATTTTTTTTTTTTATAAAGTTTTGATTTTTATAAGTTTTTAGATTGTTATTTGATATGGGTATTGCTTATTGTGTTGAATTGTGAGTATTTAATGTTTTTTAGTGGACCCACCATGTTAAAGTTATGATCTTTAGGGGCGTTTGTTTAGGCTTAGTTGTTGGATTATGATCTTATATGATTTTGGCTTATTTTGTATAAGCCCGAGTTTTCCGGCTTATTTCGAGACTTATGAGCTTGTAAAAGTTTGGGCTTATAAGAAATAAGCCGAAATCAAATAATCTCATAAGCCCACAAATAAGCTTTGTATGTTTTTTTTGATATGGTTTTTGTTTGATTAGTGTGATCATATGGTTATTAGGTTTTTTTTTAAAGCTAAATTTTGATATATTTTGGATGTTTGTAGGTGGGACCCACAGTAATTACCTGGTATGTATGTGTCGATTATGGTCAAAGTTTTGATCTTTATAAGTTATAGAGGTTTTGGCTGTTAGTTGATATGGTTATATTAGTTGTATAGTAGTTTGATCACGGATTTATTTTTTCTTCAAGGTATAGTGATCGTTTGGTCATATGGGTTTATAATGGTTTGATTTTGTGTAGTTTGGTCACGGGATTGTGTTTCCTCCAAAGGTGAACATGTATTAATATTTTAAATCACGTTGGGTTGTACTTTGTGGTTTAACAGTTGTGATTCTTTTGGTGTAGGGTATTGTTTCATGAAATGATTTGGGGGTGGTTGGGTGAGTCTCGGAGTATCATTCATCACAGCTGTAGCACCGAGTGTTGTATGATGACACGATTTTATAATTCTTTTGATGGATTTATTGCGTTTTTACTTCGCATCGTACCATCTTAGATATAAATGTTTATTTTCACTTTAAGGTGCATTTGATATACCGATTAATGTGAAAGTGAGTCAATTTGGGTTATATTATCTTTGTTAACATGTAAATTGAAACTATTTAGCTAAAAACATGTTAACATTTCTAATAGTCTCGAATCATACTTATGTCTTTGTGATCTATTTCAATATATTATTTACTCGAATTATCAATGCTGACTAATGTCTTCTTGAATGTAACAGGGCAATCCAAATTGAAAAGCGGTGATCGACAATGGTTCTTTTTCAGCCCTAGAGACAGAAGGTACCCGAACGGCGCAAGATCAAGCAGAGCAACAATGAACGGCTACTGGAAAGCAACCGGAAAAGATCGAACTATCAAAAGAAAATCATCATCAGTCGGGAATAAAAAGACCCTAGTTTATTACGAAGGTCGTGCACCCTCTGGTCTACGTACTGATTGGGTTATGCATGAGTACACTATGGATGAAGAAGAGCTTCAAAGATGCCCATATGCTCAAGAGCGCTACGTTTTATACAAGGTATTCAAGAAAAGTGGGCCAGGGCCTAAGAACGGGGAGCAATATGGTGCACCGTTTGTAGAGGAAGAATGGAGCGATGATGATTGTTTGGATGTGGAGACTCTCTTAGTGCAAAAGCATCAACCGATTCCCGTAAATGATTTTAAAAATGCCCGTGAGGAAGAAGCGCCGTTATCGAATGACGTCATCGAGTTCTTGAACAGGATCATCGAACCAGAAGTTCTCCCACCGCTTCCCGAAATTACAGGAAAGGCCAAAATGGGTCTGGAACCAGAACCGCAGCCGTTGGTGATTGAGGAAGATTTTATCGAAATGAACGATTTGCTTGGCCCGGAACCTGAAAAATGTAGTTTTGATTCTTTAGCGGACTTCGATTTTTACCAGGACGCGGATGCGTTTGGATCTCAACACTTTGAACTTCAGCCAGCTTATATGGATAACCTTGAGTTTGGGCCCGCAAACTCGGGTCTTGTGAGCGAAGTCGTGAATCACGACAATGATGAGCTTCAGATGAGTTATGATCTTTGGAATCATGACCAAGGAGAGAGTAGCATCACGACTAGTTACCAGAATGTTTCTCAGGCATCATCAGGTACTGAAAAACTGATGTTTTAACCCGCCTGTTTAACAAATATGCAATTGGTACAAGGTTCTTGTAAATACCATAAACAGCATCTTGTGTTCCAGTTATAAGCTGGTAAAAATAATTCAAGCTTAAAAAGCTTGTGAAAAAGAAAACGGTTACTAATGGTTTAACTTATGTCACAGTTAAACCGTTATTAAATGTAGTAAATGACTAGTAAGTTTAGATGTCTTTTATGTTATATTTCGTTTTTCTAACGTTATGAGGTCGTGACCAGATGGGAAATGGCAAGAGCTCTCGAGCACGACTCGTGGAGTTCAAGACCAGGCTTTTTAAGAGCTCGTCTGCCGTTTCATGAGCTGTGCAAGACTATAAGATCATTACCTAATTATGCATATTTTTTCTTTATGTTTCTAGGTGTTGTAATTGAAGAAAATCCCGGAAAACTAGAATATAATGTAAATCAATGTCCCCAAACCAACATGGACGATGGTAACAATTCATGGCTTTCATCCGCTTTGTGGTCGTTTGTGGACTCAATACCAACGACTCCAGCTTCAGCCGCTGAAAGCAGTGCACTTGTGAACCGGGCGTTTGAGCGAATGTCTAGTTTTAGCAAGGGCAGAAACATAAATCTAGCTGCTGCTGTTGCTGCCGTCGAGAAAAGGTTAGAGAAACCAAAACCATCAAGATCGAGTAGTAGTAGAAAGGGTATTGTTTATTTTTCTGTTGTTGGAGTATTGTTTGCTATATTAGTTGTATTCGCAGGGTCATCTATCGAGTTATTAGGTAGATATATACGATGGTGAGTATTGTGTATAGTTTTTGAATGGTTTGCCGTAGAGGTTTTCTGGTAACCATGGCAAGGCCGTGAAAGTGTGTTGCTAACGAGGGTGTAATTGATGGAAGTTTGGTCTAGTCTGGAAATAAATTATGATTAACGTTTGTTAGTAAATCACAGTTTCTTTAGCCAAGGCCGCAATCAGGTTTTTCAAGTTCCTTGTATGTTTTTGTAATTTTGAGCTGACCTCGAGTGGAGCTCACTGTTCTATTAATACAAATGGCGGTAAACGAGACGGGACAACTCATGAGTTATTCGAGATGGATTTCGAAAATATTCGAAATTGACTCGACTTTGATTTAGATTGATTTGGAAATATTCGAAATCAACTCGACTTTAATCAGAGCTCGAGGTACTCGAGTAGGACACCAAGTCAAGTTGGAGCTTCAGAATACTCGGCTTGTGGGCTTGCGAGTCTTATCGTGTTTTGATTAAATTACAATTTTACACTTTTATATGCATGTTGTGTACTAAGTTGTTATTGACAAGAGTCTGGCAAAATGTATCGAGTATCTATCGAGCTCGAATCAAGTTTCGAGCTTGAGTTGCAGAAGGCGAGTCGAGCTCGAGCTTGAAATTTAAAGCTTGACACTCGAGTCAAGTTTTGAGCCTGAGTTTTAGTAGAATAGTAGTCGAGTCAAGCTTGAGCTTGGTAGTACCTAGATAGACTTGACTCTTTACGTACAAACAAGTAAACGCTAAACAAATGAGCTCTTTGTTGTTTAAGTTACTCGTGAAGGTAAGAATTTGGCTTTGATAAACGCGGTTTGATCGTTGTATTTTCTAGGGGTTGAGCATTGTACTGTTTGGCTTGGTTTTAGGCTAAAACTGAAACCAAACAAAAACTTCGGGTTTTGCTTTCTAAAACCGCTTGGTTTCGGTTTTATCTGGATTCGGTTATTTATTTATTTATTTATTTTTTGGTGGACTTTCCAAAATCGAATTTGATACATCATAAATTAACATCTTCAAGTTACCGCAAATAATAAACGCACAATAATAACAATAAAATATGATTACCACAAAAATCATATAAGAAATTGTTTATGCGTTCTAAATAACACTTAAAAAATATATTTATTAGAGTGTTTTAAAATTATATGTATTTTGTCGGTTCGGTATTCTTAGGTTTGGTTTTTATGATAAAACCAAGCCGAACTGTAAACTTCGGTTTTTCCGAAATATAAAACCAAACAATCAGTTTTTCATTTGGTTTTGGTTTTTCGAATTTCTCAATTTTTTTCACTATATGTTCGGTTTTTCAGTTCTTTTGCACAACCCTAGTATTTTCATGACCATTTCCGATCATACTTTGATGAGTGCATTATCTGGCCACACCTAAATATTTATCCTTCTGACTACCTCTAAATATGTATCATACTCTAACTACATCTAAACGTGTATTATATGTATTTAATGAGATTTGAAATTCGACTTTTGTCTGTGGCGTCATGACAAGACTTTTGTGCGGAGTCATGACTTACAGCACTAGGTGCAATGATGAAAACACCTTCGCCACTCCTACGTGGAGTTCTTCATACCTTTTCACAGCTAGCCATTGCAACCCCCCCCCCCCCCCCCCCCCCCCTAGTATTTTCATTGGTTTTTATGATAAAACCAAGCCGAACTGTAAACTTCGGTTTTTCCGAAATATAAAACCAAACAATCAGTTTTTCATTTGGTTTTGGTTTTTCGAATTTCTCAATTTTTTTCACTATATGTTCGGTTTTTCAGTTCTTTTGCACAACCCTAGTATTTTCATGACCATTTCCGATCATACTTTGATGAGTGTATTATCTGGCCACACCTAAATATTTATCCTTCTGACTACCTCTAAATATGTATCATACTCTAACTACATCTAAACGTGTATTATATGTATTTAATGAGATTTGAAATTCGACTTTTGTCTGTGGCGTCATGACAAGACTTTTGTGCGGAGTCATGACTTACAGCACTAGGTGCAATGATGAAAACACCTTCGCCACTCCTACGTGGAGTTCTTCATACCTTTTCACAGCTAGCCATTGCAACCCCCCCCCCCCCCCCCCCCCCCCCCCCCCCCTTCTTGATTGTCTACACGACAAAGCAAAGTTCTGACATTTTATACCTTTTTTTTTATTATTTTTATTATTTTATTTTTTTATTTTATTTTGAGTGAAAAATTAAATAAAGGTGTAAGTGGTGGGTTTTAAATGAGTAAGTTGATGTTAGTTGTTACTGAGTAGAGGATTAGTTATGAAGAAGTATTAAGGTGATGTGGCACTCATAGACCCCAAATAAGTAACTCACCTTAGTTGTTGCACCTAGTGCTCTTATCATCAACCATTTTGACGATGGTTTTAATGAGGTTTATTTGTTCAATTTAGCTAAGAAGCATTGTAACTATTCAAGTTTCCAATTAGTGATTTAATATCTAGTGATGCTATTTTATATTTATTTATTGTTTATTGTTTGTTATTGAATTTAATAAAATTACAAATGGGATGTATCTACTACAACAAAGTCGTGCGAGCATCTATTTTGGCTGACCCTTTCTTTTCCTTTATATTTTATTTATTTATTTATTTATTTTTTGACTTTTGTGTTTCTCTTAACTAAAACAAATGTGATGAAAAATAAAGCTTAAATTATTCTGTGTCTCAAAATCTTATTTTAACAAGTGTAAATTATGAAAATCGTCCTTCTAGTTTGGCCAAATTTCAGGCTTCCTCTTTAACAGTTCGAAAGTGCAAGCACCATTCATGTGTGAAACTTTAGGTTACATTTTTCGTTCTTGGGTTGCCCTTTTTGATAAGGGCATTTTAGTCGTTTTATTTTGGATGAATATGGAAACTTCAACCCAAAGTTCCTCAATGAGACGGTGCCTGCACATTCGAAAAGTTAGGGACGAAACCTTCAATTTGGCCGAACCATAAGGATGATTTTTGCAATTACTCTTTTAATAATTTTAAAATCACAAATATTCAGTTTTTTTTTTTTTTTTTTTTTTTTTTTTTTTTTTTTTTTTTTTTTCTTCTCTCTCTCAACATCCTCTTGTTCATTTCTACAGAATTTCTAAAAAACGAATCATGAATGTTATATTTTTTAAGATGTTCATTTTTATTGTTAGCAAAACATCTTTGTGAAATAATTGTTACTAACGAGTCTTTACTTTATCAGTATCCGAGTTATGATTTAGGTATTTATCGATCAAGAGTTCCATATTTTTAGGATTTTGTTTTTACTGGTAAGGACACATAATATGTGTGGCGGTAAGTACAAACCCCGTGGATTAGTTAAAAGGTCGGAAAACATGTTTTAAAACTTTAAATAAAAAATTCAATGAAAGTTTTAGTCATCCACTTAATAAATTTGATTTGATGGAGATACATTGTATTCATTCCAGGTATCTAAACTAGTGGATTTAGCAACAACTATAAGAAGACAATAAACAAAGAGAATGTCGTTGTCTCGTTGATCATTACGAAGATGGAAACGTAAGAAGATGTGTGATCGACAATAAACGAAGAGAATGTCGTTGTCTCGTTGATTATGAAGAAGGAAACGTGAGAAGATGTGTGATCGACATCGTTTGATACTTGATATTTGGGAACTTGATATCTTCTTGTAATGTTAACAGTTTCTTAAAGTCTAGAATTAGTGTCTTAGATTGTGATATTGATCTTTCGAATGAATTATTGTCATGTAATATATTAACAAAAATGAAAAACAAAATGCCTAGTTACAATTTACATAAACACTATGAATGATACAATGACAATTGTGTTTTATTTTTAGGGTAAAAGTCATTAATGCTTCATAACTTTTTACTTCAGTCTGAGTCTCATAGTCTACCGATGAAAAAGGTCACGAGGATACCTTGAGTTAGTCCGCGTACATCTGAGTCAAAGACTAGCTCTCCCGAGATAAGTTGAACAGGGAAAAAACTTCATCCGTTTACCCGTATGTATGAGCGTGTAACCGACGGTGTCTCTTTATGCATAGTGTATGATGATTAAATATGTAAAAGCACAAGGAGGGAGAGTTCTTGACAAAAAACTAAAGCTTATCGTAGAAATCTCGAATGAGTGATTATTTTGTACCGATGAATCGATGATACTCGTATAGTCGTATACAAATTTTACATTTTATTTTATTGTTGAATAGTATATACAGTAACGAATACTTACATATGAAAAAAATACAAATGCGCCACAAAGTAGAAGTTATAAACCATGTACCCGCGTTTGTATAAACATCCATTGATATCTTGGAGGCAACTTATAGCAATGCCCTTCGTACTGTCCTTGCAATAATACGAGAGACCAACTTGCCAACCAAATCAGCTGGAAGACCAATCAAGCGTTGTTGCAAATCTGGTGGAAGCTGTCAAAGCATTTTTTTCAACTTTAGAGTTCACATGTTGCTAAATCACACGTCAAAATCATGCAAAAAGATACGATTTAATAATTAAAGCTCTTAAGGTATGAAGTTAGAAGTGGCGATTAAAAACTATTTACTTTTGAAAGAGTCGATTTGGTTATGTTGTATCTATTAAAAGTAGTATTAAGAAATTCAGAAATTAAGCTAACAAGAAAACGGGTCAAATGAGATAAATAATATATAGGCATTTGTAAAATTATTCAAACTTCGGACAAAATGTGCTAGTGGGTACCCATCCCGTGTCCAAAAAGTTGCCTATTTTGACCTGTCGGACCCATAGTATAGTATGATCATGACAATTGTCGTTCTATGTTGAACAAGATTGTACTTACCTCCGGAATAATGTTAAGCAGTGGCTGTATATCTTGAATAGACCCAAACTCATTGAGGACTAAAGACACTTCCTCTGAATTCGTTTTTCTGTTAGCGTACGGATTGTATTCTTCAACTCCCTATAGCATACCATATATCATGAGTCAACTCATACACAAACACATAGCAAAAGTGTTTAGTATCATACCGTATCGTCATCATTAATCTTTCGTGACCCGGATAATAATTGAAGAATACGTTGCAAGTTTCTTAAGTTGATGAAATCTTCATTGGTTAATGAAGATGTAGGAGAAGGTGCAAATGGTAGATTTGCGGTTACTCCGGATGTCAATGATTCTAGGGTGGCAAGCCCAAGCGCATCCAAACCCTTTAAAGACGATGGTTACAAATTTTTAATCCCTTAAATATAAGAAACAATTATACTAGTACTATTTTTGTTATTGGATTTTGACGACAATGTAGTTTAAAGCCCATACCTTGGCAAATTCTTGAAGAATTATTTCCCTCACAAACTCACCCTGCGAATAGTAAATTCATAAATATAGATTGATTTTTAATTAATATCGTCTTTATCATGATAATTAACGTATTAAGTATATATAAAACAACGGATGAAAAATTGGTCCAACCCAACTACACCCCGTTTGACTCGTAGTCCAACCTTAAGTAATACTTTAACGTAGCGTCTTACCTTCTCAGTCAACGTGAACGTCATAATTTGTTTGATAGCCACATTGGAATTGTTGTCTTCTACTTTAACCAAAGCTTTTTCTGTTCTGGCTCGAAGGGACTACAAACAAGAGTATTTTAGTATTCGGAGCAATATTAAAGAACACAATGAGAAAGTCCTAAATACATATTCGTTCAGAAAGTGATTAAGAAAACCAGTGATCTGCTTATTACATATTAAAAAAAGTTCATAATTCGTAGTCAAACAAAGAGAAGAAATGGGGCATTAAATGAAATACTGTTGCAAGAAGTATTCATATATCATACCTCTGATAGTAGAGATTCCAAGCGGTCAATCCTGAACACCCCGTCCTGTTAATATTCATCACATCAAATTTTAAAAACGTATGAGGAAATGCAGCGCGTACAGGTGGCCATATTGAATCATTTACTTATGAATGAGTCGATTTAAGTTTCGTTTTATCTCTAACGGGCAAACATGTAAAATAAGATATAGCTAAAAAATAACGGGTTGAATGGGTTGAAACTTGAAGGTCGTCCAGAGTGTATTTTAAGCATAAAACCTCATGAAATATAGACTATTATTGTAAAAATCTAGACATCGTAATCACATTTGACGCACTAATTTTTATTAAAAACATTAGTTGAACAAAAGTGTGTCAGGTCAACCCGACCCAAACAAGGAAATTACCCATCTGACCCGTTATCTGCCTTTGAGGGATTGTATCTTAAAAATTTCGGTTAAACTGAAACACAGATAATAGCACTTGAAATACCTCATAAAGAAGAGTTTGCAAAGAAGACCTAAGTTGCGGTGAACTGTCAGTTAGGACTTTCTTTGCGATCCACGGGTACGTACCACCTAAAACTTTATAATTTGGGTCATTGTTGATCGCAATACCTTCCAGAACAGCAAGGCTGCCACATCAACATAACAAACTCAATACTTGAAAGTGAATATACATTAATTAGTACTAAAAATGCTAACTATCCCTCAAACTGATGTACTTAAGAGCCTTTATTGATACCTCCTAATAACGAGAGAAAAATAAGACGGGATCTGAAATTTAAACTTGTACCTGCAACACAATAAAAAAGTTTAATTAAAATGATTTAAAAAGTGAGGTAGCAATCATTTATATATAATCTTTACATGGTGGTTCCTAGATTTCCTAAAAGATCCCCGAAGCTGATATTCTGGACTCCTTTTGCGACAGCATTCTGAAAAACCCCTACCCAGAAAAATGCTAAGTTTAGTAAGACAAAATAATGCAAAAAATTTAACATTTTGGGATTTCATTTTAAAGTTAAAAAGTCATAGACACATGAAATCACTAAACCTGTTAACGCCTTTGTGACCTCATCCTTGTCAGCTGTTGTGGGAAGCAGCCTGAATAGTCAATCAAATTACAGACATACCTAAACTTTAGCCTTGGACTTCTTGTCTCTTATTTCAATTTAAGGCTGAAAAAGAAAAAAAAAAAGTACCCGAGAGTAACAAAGTCCTTGGCCAATGAATCAAAATCTCGATTAATCAGATGAATACACGCTTCAATGAAACCATCGCGAAGTTCTTGTCTGAATTCACCCATCATGCCAAAATCTGAGATAACATATAGGTAAATTAGCCACACGTTAACTATGAAAACAATGCAACTTATTACATATACTTTGACCTTTTATGCTAATGATGCAAACAAATAATCATGGAGTACCTAAATAGGCTAGTTTTCCATCATATGTACGAAGTAAGTTTCCAGGGTGCGGATCGGCATGATAAAATCCATACTCTAGAAGTTGATTAAATGAGCAGTACACCCCTATCTGCGCCAACCAGGAAACAGTTATCATACATTCATGTTGCAAGCAAAGCTTAGATATAGGACTAATTTTAAATTAACGTTAACAGAAGTTAGTTTAACGACTTTACCTCGACTAGATAAAGATCCTTCACTTCTGATAACTTCTGACCCTAAATTTCATTAAACAAAAAGATTGAGTGTGGTTGATTAGTATATGCAATACTGACTTCAAGAACATATTACATATGCATATAGCTCGTCAATCTATTTACCTCTATCCATTGCATAGTGAGGACCTTACGAGATGTTCTCTCTATGTACATATCCGGAACTATAACATCCGTTAGACCGCCATATAGCTCTCTGATCAAATGCATACAATGACACACAATGAATATATCACGTCACAAGGGCACAAATAGCTTATTATAATAAATATGTTTCGAAGATAGATTGCATGTAACAAAAAGGCCAAACGTTATCTTTCACCTGAACCTAACTCCATTTTTCGCTTCATTGACGTAATCCATCTCCTGCATTTAATGTGATTACCTGTATTCAATATTAGAGCACTAAGGATTTATATATAAAGACTCTTTGCTTATTTTTAAGTACATAATCTAGGAATCTTTTAGTGATGCGTTTAATCCAGTTTGTATTATACAAGTATATGTTGAACAATGTAACGTTTTCCTTTTGGTTTGGAGCAGAAAGAAGTTTGAATGTTTAGTATTTCCATACCCGAAAAAGGCTTGATGCCCATTCATCAACCACACCCTGCAGATCACGATTACAGTGAGAAATAAACTTAATTAGAAGCAAGCAT
The DNA here is from genome assembly GCA_030686995.1 of Artemisia argyi. Taxonomy (NCBI): domain Eukaryota; kingdom Viridiplantae; phylum Streptophyta; class Magnoliopsida; order Asterales; family Asteraceae; genus Artemisia; species Artemisia argyi. The sequence goes on along the minus strand of CM060701.1, from coordinate 12,111,415 downwards.
ATAAACGTCACTATGAATGACAGTCAACCAATACAGCTACCCTATGAAGGGAACGAACAAACTTGTTTTTTCAGCATTAAAATAACATAAATTTTATTATCCGTTGTTGTGAAAATTGACCTGAAGATCAGTATTGAACTTCCCGGCCCTACGAATCAGTCCAGCAAGAGAACGTAAGATTAAAATGTCCAACGAAATCGCAGCTTGAACTCCAGGACGTTGGACTTTGACCGCAACTAATTGGCCAGTACCACGGAGTCTAGCCTGGTACACCTGCACAAAACGATACATTTTTTTGAGTTTTAAAAATATGAGAATAAAATTGACTATAAACGATAAAAAGTATGGTAACAAATGACCTGGCCAAGGGATGCTGCAGCCACAGGTTCAGGTGAGATCTCTGAGAAAAGTTGATCTAGTGGTAACCCAAGTTCTTTTTCAATCATGCTAAAAGCAACTTGAGTGGAAAATGGGGAAATGCGGTCTTGTAGCAACGAAAGCTCATCAAGATATGATGGTGGTACCAAATCCTATAGATGAACAATACTAAGAAATTCAGATATCAGGTTCAAGTATAAGAATACAGAAATAACAGCATACATTGTGGAACAACCGGATAGAAATAGAGTAAACTTACGGGTCGAGATGAAACGGCCTGAGCTATTTTAATATATGCCTGAGAGAAGAAGTGAGACAGGGAGAGCATATCAGTTGATACTTTTTATAGTTGTCAAACATTCAAAAACAGTACTTTAGATGTACTACAGTTCTGTACTTTATGCTAATGGCCGTAAGTCAAAATTTACTAGTTTTATACAAACATAGAACAATCATAGAAATTGATCCCGTTATTCAAAGTTTCAAACGTACCGGTCCAAGCTTCACCAATATGGCGCGCAGCTGCGAAGCTCTAACCTAAACTCAACAAAAACATACAACAATTTAAGAAATCTAATAGCATTACAAATTTACAAACATACTAATAAACAATTCCATTCACATTTTATGTAACACCCCAAAGCCGAACTCAATGGATTTACCCTTCAGGTTTAAGTAAAAACCATTGTGGCACGATACTAGGAGCTGACTACTACTAGCTTATATGCAGGGGCGGAGCCAGAAAGGTATGGTTAAGGGGGCAAACTTTGATAATTTTTTTAAACCACACTACAAATCGGTTTGTTCAGAGGGGGGGGGAGGGGGGGGGGTGGGTTACAAAAATAGCCGGATATTTTAAAAAGTTTGCACTAGTAGCCGAGTACTTTAAGCTTATAAGGGCGGAGCCAGAAAAGTATGGTCGAGGGGGCAAACTTTGATAACTTTTTGAAACTACACTACAAATCGGTTTGTTAGGGGGGCAAATTACAAAAATAGCCAAATATTTTAAAAGACTTACACTACAAATTTTTTCGCCACACGTGCCCAACCTGCCCCCTCCTGTCTATGCTTATAAGGTGCTCAAATGTCTTATCTAATACCAATGTGGGACAGCTTGTTACAACTACACTAGCTAACTAAAGTTTGTTACATATTTGCCACAACAATATTGTCCTATGTTTTTACCTTAAACATGGTATCGGAACGTTCCGAAAGACTGTCTATATATCTCAACACAAGCCATTTACCAAGAGTGTTACCAATCTGTAAAAGCCTCCTTAGAACTATAAAAGGCTTATTTCGATATATCGAAGCGATTCTCGATATGTTGTAATCAGTTAAGGACTCAGCTTCAGTTGAGCTAAGTTCAAATAAGTAGCCTGATGACTCTGTGAACGTGTCAACTTCACGTGTTAATGCAGTTGCATGTGTTGTAGTACGTGGTTGTTTAAGGTTTGATTTTCGGGTTAAGGTTGTTGTTGGTGGTGGTCGGTGGATACGGTGGCGCGTGGGAGCGTGGATGGGTGGCTGTAGTGGTGGTGGTGAGAGTATCATGGCGTTGATGTCTTGTGAGAACGTTGGCCTCTCTTTTTTATATGCTTTGTTATCCTGTTTTTAGATTTTTATTTATGTTTAAGTTTTGCTCATAAAAAACCCTTGTAGTCTTTGAGAGGTCCAGTTTTAACACACCACTTTTTTGGAAGTTTGAGATTAAGTCCTAAAAATATGCTAGCTAGAGCATTAGGTGTCACGACATCAGATTTACGTAATCTTTTTTATTTGCGGTGATAAAACATAAAACTCGTTCACTTAAACATAAACGAACAAGCAAACAAACAAACACAAAACACTTGTTTTACTTTATTGTCACCAAAATTTGAGATGTAACGTTGACCACAATAAATAAAACGGTAATACCGTGTTGTGTGAAAGTTTATTGAAGAAAAAAGGCTCCATACATCTTTGTTCTTATGGAGTGGAAACGATTCAAAGATTTTTGAAACACCTTATTTCATTGAATAGGTAAATAGTAAGAGGGTTTGTGAAGCAACTTTCAAGATATTTTGAAAGTTTTAACATGTTGTTTCACCAAAAGAATAAATGATTAAGATTGTACAACAATTTTTTTTGTGGATGACAAATACGTTTGAAAGTTTAAAAAGCTAAGTTGCTTATATAGCCCTTTTTAATGTTTAAGCTAGTTTTGATCATTGTTTTTAGGTTGTTTAACGTTTTAAGGGTCATGAAAGTGTCCATGGTTCTACAAACTTGGTGTACTTTTTTTTGTCAAATGTCTCTGCGTCTCGTCATGCCACTACTGAGCTTCACTGTGTGGTCGAAATTGTTTGATTGCATATTTTGACGAGTTTCGTATCAGTTATATGAATCATGTTTAGTGTTCCACTAAGTGATTATGCTTTGTCGTTTCTCCTTAGTTTTTTAAATATCTAAGTTGTAGTTTTAGAGTCTTTTATCAAGATTATATTTTTTGGATGAATATAATATCTCCTTTACTTTTATGATTAATTTCATATATAACCAAAGTCCAATTATTGAATGTATAATGTACATTGTTTTTAAAGCATTTCCAAATATAAGGAAATGAGATATGAAATTGCCCGATCTTTTAAAAAAAAAAAAAAGTAAAGTAACGCTGACCAAAATTCAAAAAACGGTAACATCGTGTTGTGTAAAAGTTTATTGAAAAGCTTTATACACTGTTGTTCTTATGGAGTGGAAACGATTCAAAGATCTTTGGAACACCTTATTTCATTAGGATAGGTAAAATACTAAACGGGTTTGTGAAACAAATTCCATGATATTTTGAAAGTTTTAACATGTTACTCCGAAAGTATAAAAAAATCGATTATTATTTTACAACTTTTTTATGGATGATAAATAAGTATGAAACTTTAGAAATGCTAAGTTACAGTTTAAGCTAGTTTTGATCATTGTTTCAAGGTTGTTTAACGGTTCAAAGGTCATGAAAGTGTCCATGGTTCTACAAACTTGGTGTACCTATTATTTATTTATTTATTTTTGTCTACGTCACTAGTGAGCTTCACTGTGTGGTTGGAATTGTTTGGTTTCATATTTCGACGAGTTTCCTATCAGTTATATGAATCATGTTTAGTGTTCCACTAAGTGATTATGCTTTGGTATTTTCTCCTTTAGTTTTTTAAATATCTAAGTTGTAGTTTTAGAGTCTTTTATCAAGATTATCTTTTTTTGGATGAATTTCATATCTCCTTTGCTTTCATGATTAATTTCATATATACCCAAAGTACAATCATTGAATGTATAATGCACATTATTTTTATAGGATATTTGAGTAAATATGTAATTTCCAAATATAAGGAAATGAGATATGAAATTGCCCGATCTTTTTAAAAAAAATATAAAGTAAAGTAACTCCCAATACCGTCTTTCACGGGTTATGGGTCCAAATATCGTCTTCCACGGTGTATGGGGGAGGTTGAGACGTAGACAACCTTACCCTTACCTAAGATAGAGAGGCTGCTTCCGGTTCTACCAAAGGTAGAAAAAGACCTCCGGCCTTGCAAAATTTCCAAATTTAAGGAAATGAGATATGAAATTGCCCGATCTTTTTTAGATCGTTGTAATTTCTAACTGCTTGCTAGCTTTCTTAATCAGTATTTAGGTCACTTGTTGGAACATCTTAACAAGTACAAGGTAGTAAGGTAGACATTTGTAACTACATCATCCATTTCACACATCAAACTCAAACTCAAAACCTATCTCACCAAAACACATAAACCCCAACACACACACACAAAAAACCAAACCAAAAACATGGTTGGAACATCAAGAATCCTAACACTCTCAACCACCCTCTTCTCCCTCCCCAAACCCCATTTCCCCACAAGGCTTTATCAAACCCTTAAACCCTTCAAACCACGCGCCTCCTTCTCCACCACCACTTTCTCACGCGCCGCCGTCGAAGACCCACCACCCTCTTTAGAACAATCCAAACACTCCATTTTACTCGACCGTTTACGCCACAGGCACCTAAAAGACTCGGTACCCATTTCACATAACAAAAAACCCATCTCAAAAAACCAAAAATTTTTGGAAAATAATGAGGTTGGGGAAAGTAGGGTTTTTGGAGGGTTTAAGGAGCTGGGGTTGAGTGATGAGGTGTTGGAGGCTTTGGAGGAGATGGGGATTAGTGTGCCTACTGAGATTCAAGGGGTTGGGATTCCGGAGGTGATTGAGGGGAAGAGTGTGGTACTTGGGTCGCATACGGGGTCCGGGAAGACTCTTGCGTATTTGTTGCCTCTTGTTCAGGTTGTCATAGTACTAATTTACGCGTTTTAAAGTGTTTTTTGGAAATTGTTATGTTTATTGTGTTTCGGTAGATAAATTGTCGGTTTTGTATGATTGGTTTGATGTATGTGGTAAGTGGTAACTAGTGCCGGAACTAGGACTTTAAGTGATCGGGTGCACAAAATTATCGGAAGTGTAATATAAGGGGGAAAATAAACAAAAAAGTGCTTTTTTCATTGAAACGATCGAGTGTACTGACTAAGAAGACTCTTTGCTTATTTGTTGCCTCTTGTTCAAGTTTTTGGGTTTTTGTATTATTTTTGGGTTATGATTGGTTGATATGTTATTTGAGTTTCGTATTAGGTTAGAAGAGCTTAAGCAGTATCAAAAAGCCCAAAATGTGTTCATAAATAAGCTAATAAGCCCTTTGGAGCAGACTAGAGAGTGCATATTCAGATAAATTTGCACAACTTTTTGATGATTGCTGTGCTATTTGTGTTTTTATTTAGAATTAGCTTGTTTGGAAGATTTAAGCAGTGTTGAAAAGCCCAAAAATATGTGCTTATAAGTAAGCCAATAAGCCCTTTGGAGCAAGTTTATGGTAAAGGCTAATTATGATTCACATAACCTCTTTCCAAGTTACAATGCCTAACATTAACTTTGTTGAAGTTTGTTTTTGATTGATTGAGATGCAATTTGAGTTTTGTTTAGAATTGGAAGGGCTGAAGCAGTGCCAAAAATTCCAAAATATAAGCCAATTAGAATTAGACATATAGTTTGGAATAGCTTATTTGGAAGAGCTTAAGCAGTGACCAAAAGCCCAAATAATGTGCTTATAAATACGTCAATAAGCCCTTTGGAGCATAGCGTATAACAAAAACTAATTGTGATTTCTTTTGAGAAATTCAGTTGCTAAGATAAATATGAAAGGGCCCACCTATGCACAACTCTTATGATGCTTAAGTGAGATTTTCTTGGAAGCGATTATATGAAGCCATTATAACCAATTCTAGTGTTTAGGTTCGGTAACCAGTTTTGATAGTACTTATATACCTTTATATCAGCATTATAAAGTTAGATGTAAACATTTAAATGCACTTTATCGACGGGATAAATTTCTTTTTTAGGTCAATGTGGTGATTTTAGCACCTCAAAATATAGTAAACTTAACACCAACCTAATCTCGGATGGCCATCATAGTTCATACAGTTGCTTAAATCTTACCGGAAACAATCTATGTACCTTGTTAAAAAGTTATTAGGTGTTCCTTTGTGTATGTAAAAGCTTTAAGGTTACAAAATGCTTTGGAGTATCAACTCACTCTTGTTCTTTTTTCTTTCTTCGTATAAATAGTTGCTGAGACAGGACGAGGCAGTAAATGGCATGGTGATGAAGCCCAGACGTCCACGTGCTGTTGTCCTGTGCCCAACACGGGAGTTGTGTGAACAGGTTAAAAACATACTATTCTCTATACTCATTCTAAAACATGTATATTCTCATAACTTCTTTCTTAGTATTTTGGAGTTTTTAACCTAGTAATTTGTAGGTATTCGGTGTTGCAAAATCAATTAGTCATCATGCTCGATTCAGGTCAACAATGGTTAGTGGTGGTGGTCGGGTAAAACCCCAAGAGGACGCACTCAATTCACCAATCGATATGGTGGTGGGAACACCTGGCAGGGTTCTTCAACATATCGAAGAGGGGAATCTGGTGTACGGTGATATTAAATATCTGGTAACACTCTAAATGCATTAAAAAAAAATAAAAATCCTATAATGAATATTAAAGTGTTGTTTGCGTTATTTCTGATATGATGGTTTTATGTTAGGTGTTGGATGAGGCAGATACCATGTTTGATCGAGGGTTTGGTCCGGACATCCGCAAGTTTCTTGCCCCATTGAAAAACCGAGCACTTAAGGCAGATGGTCTTGGTTTTCAAACTGTTTTGGTGACTGCAACAATGACAAATGTATGCTAATAACCTCTTCTTTTCTTTGCTATACTGCTATATCAAGTTCATCGTTAAATAATTAATCTGTTCAAATGTATTGCAGGGCGTACAAAAGCTAGTTGATGAGGAGTTTCAAGGAATTGAACATATTCGTACGTCGACTCTGCATAAAAAGGTTGCTGCTGCCCGTCATGATTTTATCAAACTTTCGGGCGCTGAAAACAAGCTGGAAGCATTGTTACAGGTATTAATCTTCTTCCTTCAGTCTTTTTTTTCTTTTTTTTTTTTTTTTTTTTTTTTAATTCGAACTGTTTTCTACCAATATGGTAGTAAGCAACTCGGATTAAACAAGCTGAATGACTTTCTTTGACTCTGAAGTCTGAAGGACATTTAATTTTGACTTATTGTGTGTGTTTTCTGCTCGTTATCTCTTTTTCTATTCTATTGCGAATGCAATACTTTTATAAAGAAGGTACTTGGAAAATACAAGCTTCACTTATGAAATTCATTAATGACGACTATAAACAAAAGATAAATTTATTAGATGACTAAATGGTGATGTTGATGTAGGTTCTTGAGCCAAGTTTAGCAAAGGGAAATAGAGTGATGGTGTTTTGTAATACATTGAATTCTAGTCGTGCTGTGGACCATTTCCTAAGTGAAAACAACCTCGCTACTGTTAACTATCATGGTGAGGTGCCCGCAGTTGAAAGGTGAGATGTTAATTAAACTGATACTTTTGGATTAACATCGTTAAAATGACCCCTGCAATATTAGTTTTGTGTCTTGTTCGTGGGGATTGGATTTTAGTGTATTATCTAAAATACCATTCCATTTTTCAAAATAGGGGAAAGTACTATAAAGTAGACTTGTGTCTAACAGCAGGTTGTCGTTTGAACCAGGGTTGAAAATCTCAAAAAGTTCAAAAGTAATGATGGAGATTGCCCCACGCTTGTTTGTACAGATTTGGCAGCTCGGGGATTGGATTTGGATGTCGATCATGTTATTATGTTTGACGTTCCCTTAAATTCTGTAAGCTTTTTCTTATGATTCTTCATAATTGGATCATAATTCTTTTTGGGAGTTGGGAAGTGAATCTTTGTTTTGTTTGCATTTTAGATTGACTACCTTCATCGGACTGGAAGGACTGCCCGCATGGGTGCAAAAGGTACCTTTTGTTGTTTTTTTTTCCTCCTGTAAAACATGTATTTGTTACACTCTCATCCCACCATACTTTCGACTATATTCTTTGTTGGTGTCCCATAGTAATTGCCATATTTTCTTTCTATATAAACTTTAAACTTGACTTACGTATTTGCCCTTTACTGTTTTGTTTCAATCAACAAGTGTTTTTTTTTTTTTTTTTTGACGTTGCCATTGTTGGAGAGCGTTTTTACAGGTAGGACTTTTGACCCGTTTATTTGTAATTTGGCTGCAATGAGTCAAATTTGTAAGATTTTGAAATAGTAGTTAAAATGGAAACCGGTCTATAATCAGAATTAGATTATTGTTCTATTAATAACATTATATCTTAATCATAACTTAAACGTTAATCATTTGTGAAATTTCAGGAAAGGTGACGAGTCTTGTTACTAAAAAGGATCTGAATTTAGCAACCCGTGTTGAAGAAGCCATGAGGAAAAACGAAAGCTTAGAGTCTTTAACTATAGATAATGTTCGAAGAGACAGTAGCAGACCAAAGTTACAAGCCAATAAAGGAAGAAGTTCAAAGACGGTCAAAGTCAACGATCAGAAAAACAACAAAACATTTTCAAGTGCAAAATCACCCACCAAACGCACCTCATCAGGACCTAAATCCGGTAATAAAGTTGTTGGCTTTTCGAAGTCGTCAACCAAAAGAAGCTCAGCGGGACCTAAATCTGGTAAAGTAGCTACCTATTCTAAATCTAAGAAAACAACGGGTAATGGGCCTGCCAAACCGTTTTCAAAACTGAGTGGCTCGACACGACCTACAGTAAAAACTGGTGTGAAAAGTCGAACGGTTAGCCAAAATTCTGGTGCTGGGAAATCTCCCTCGAAGCTTAATGTTGTGGGATTTAGGGGACGGAGTTCTTCGTCGGGTTCAATGAGGTCTAGTTGATCCGGTCACATGACTAAAGTAAGTCCCTTTTAAGGTTTATGTTTATCATATTTATATAAACGTTCTGTGTATTGTGTTAATGAAACTGGGTAGCTAAGTAATTTGATTTTTACTAGTTAGATAATTAACCTAATGCTAGCTCGTAATCCAAAACCAACTCCTATATTAGTAGGCAATTAGATATAAGTGTATTAGATATAAAAAAAATTAATGCATAATCTTTTTCATATATGGATATGACGAAACTGGTACATCTGAATTTCTAGATATCCATTTACAGCCGCAACAAACAAACTTCTAAGTGCAGATAATTAAAAACTAAATGAACCGAACTTGACAAATAATTTTATTGTTTTCCGTCTTTATTTCCAGGTAAGAGCAAGAAGTCTTGGTTTCGGGGGAGCAATATTTCCTTCAGAATCATAAATTATAACTCCCGAAAAATCTGGTAGTTGACACTTTCCACCCATGAGTATATTCTTTTGCCAAACGGATTCTTCTTCTTCTTCATCATCATCTTCACTATCACTATAAAACACGTGAGTCATGCCTCCGTTATTGAGTTCTATAACAGGTTCTTCATATTCGTAGCTGTAGCAAGCTTTCAAATGGCGAACAAAGCTTTTCCGAGAATGACCAGCACACATGAACAATGCAAAGGCACATAACAAAACTGAGCCGATGGCTAAGCTTAGGTGTGATACACCAGTTAGAACATGGTTCGGGAGTGGTCGTGCCATTGGTTGTTTTTCTCTTTTTTGATACTTAAGATTGTGCATGAGAAACTATAATATTTATAGTGTAGTTTTTGTGGTTGTTAGGTTTAGGGGATTTGTTAAGGTTTTTGATATATAGGTTTAGGTGAAAATTATCAAAAGTGTAATGGTTATGTTTTGTGGGTTTGGTGGCTTTACACTTGAACTTAACCGATAATGCTTTGTAAACTTTTACCTTGTTTAGCATAAGTTGTATGTGGTGTGATTTTATGTATTGTTTTGTTACTGGGTTAGGATCTTAGACAGCATGTAATGGTGATTGCATGTGACCACAACGATAATTCAGTTTTCTCTCTCTAAGATTAGCTCGTAAAATGATTGTAATAAGACGATCTTAGTCATCACAAAAAACATACCCCACTTAAATACAAAAATAGCTCGTAAAAACTATTTAAAAACACACACAAACAAATGGGGATAGCTCGGTGGAGTATATGACCGAGTTATACAGAATGGGGGACGGACCGAGTGAGTGACCATTTAGCCTTATGAAAATGAGAGAGTTTAGAAAGTATAAAGAGTACATGATAACGTGTTTCTCCCTTTTACTTTTGTCTTCACTATTAACTTTCTTTTTTCTTTTTCTTTACTTATCACTATTTTCCTACCATTGATATATGCTTTTGTAATACCCGTTACTCATGATCAAGTGCATCTCCAACATTTATCACCAAAGATCCGCTAACAACATTTATCACCAAAGATTCGCTAACTGGAGGGACATGAATCCATTTCATGGTCTCGGTGTTTTGCACAAAAAGCCCTCCAATTAGGTTATAACCAGATATCAGATTAGTCCTATAATTTCAACAGTAGTCTTCTACTCTAACAAAGATACGGCTTCTGTAACATATCATGTTCAAAATGAACATAATAAAAGGATCATAATCCCTTGTTACCTGTTAATGATCTAAGCAAACAATGACTAAAGATATATTTTTCTTTAACAATGCACAGTTTTTAGTAATCAAGAATTCTTTTTACAAAGATTAGCACCAAAAAGCAAATTAGTGTCCGGTGACGAATTAGTTTGTATCTTACTAGACCTCAGACTTGTTTCTGGTTGACCCATTTAACACGTTTTTTATATAAAAGTTGCCACATTACACGAGTTAAACAGGTTAAACGGGTCAACCCGTTTAATTAACCCATTTAACCTATATAATAAAATATAAATATTTTTTAATTTAAGAACAAAATCTTAAACGGGTTGGCGGGTCGACCCACTTAATTTATTCTCAACCCGAACCTAACCTGTTTAATAAACGGGTTAGATAGGACGACCCAAACCCGACCCGAAATGTATTTAACTCAACCCGAACCTGTTAATTTTCGTTTCGATTTCAAATCGAGTTTCGTGTCCGGTCAATATTCCCTTACAAATACGTTAAACATTTATTTTTCTAGTAACATAAACTAAAGTGAATAACAAAGACTGATGTGACACCTACAGCTTGATCTCGACACCGTGCAATATAGCACCATCATCGTTGTTAATGAATTATGATATCTGGCTCCGGCTGATCAAGCAAATGTGCCGTTTCGATGTACGACCTTGCGGTTAACGTATGTCGCCTTCCATTAATCCCAACACCTCTAATGTGCCGTGTAAAGGGTTCGTAAACTACAATTCGAGACTCTTCATTATTATCATCATCCTTCAGTTCTACTACAACTTCACCATTGTTTCTAAACCCCAATACATCACCGTTCAACCAGTGAGCCTCAACCTCAACAGCATATAACATGGTAAACATTTCATTAGCACCCTCTTCCTTAGTCCACACATCACAAACCCTACCATGATACTCAAGTATACCAAGTGACTCATTCACCTTCGCCGCCTGTATATAATTAGGTGTTTGTACTAAATTCCCCGGAAAAGGCACTTCTCCAAACACCCCACTCTCCAAATTAAACGAAATAAAAAAATTAGACCTAGGACGACGAAGATCATAAGCACGGAAATAAATAACTCCATTTAGACAAACCTTAGCACACTCCATTTTACACAATCTAAAAGGCTTCATATTCCTATCAACATTTCTCCAATCACGTGTGCTTAACGAAAAAACATCAACATCCCACATATAAGGTGTTCCATCAAAATGTTCCTTATAACTAATCTTAACAAGCTTAGGGTCACCATGACAAACCCCAAAACCAACAACAGTACGCTCATACGTCGCGTTAGGGTTAACATCAATACCTACAGATTTCCTAACAGTAGGATTCCATATAACAGCCCTCCTAGTTCTTGCATGATCTAGGTCTCCGTAAGAACCGCAAAAACATAACAACCCGTCATCGGAAGTGAGTGTTAATGTTTTTCTTAATGAGGTAAGGGACTCCGGGGCGATCAAGGGTAACCTTTGCTTGGGGAAAGTATTGTCATCGACAATCGAAGTATATGTTTGGACATTATCCAACATGTAACGTACAAGTAGATGATGTTGGGGGTTTGTGTGATTGATGTGGTAGTTTCTTATGTAGTCGTTTATGAATACGGGGTCATCAATAGAAGACTTCCATTGTGTCGAAACGGATCGGAATTGCATTAGTGATTTGACAGGAAGCCTTTTCATGATTTGTGATTGGATATCGAGAGGTATGTTATCTGACATTTTTTTTTTCTTCGGTGCTTTGTTCCTTGGTAGCTGTAAATCAAAATGGAAGTGCTTATCGATCAGCAGCTAATCATATATAGTCGAAATGAAGTTTTAAAAATAAGCAAACCCAATTAGACACCTATCTATCTGATTTTGATATAATTTCATATCTATCTTATAATCCAGGATAAAGTTATCATCTAACAACCAAACAAACAAATTACTAATATGAGTTAGATGACGTCACCTGTGCTTTGATTGAATTGTGTACGAAGGTATTAAAACTCTTTTTTTAAGTATTTAATTATCAGCACAAAACACAAGAGAATAATAAAGGAATGAGAATAATAGGAAGTTCATAAGGACACGGTAGGAACTTGCTGCGTAATTCCTTGGAGGATGATAAGATTTCCAAGATCCCATGCAACGTACTATCTAGATACATTTTTTGTACGATACGAACTCGCTACGTAAATTCATGATACGCTAGGAACTTGCTACGTAATTACCCTGGCTATGGGCAATGTAGTACTTGTGATGTAGAAAATAGATTTTATGGGCTAATGAAATATTTATGGAGTTAATAATATGATGAGGAAGATGACCAAAGCTAAAACGTGTGGTGTTTATGTGTGGTTGGGACCAACCAATTTTTTTTTTCTTTGTAACCCAATTTGTATACAAATTTATTTTCTGTCCCCTTTAATCTTTAGTATTAGACATATCTAACCCAATCTTAAATATGTAGTTCAAAAATCTTTGTTTACAAACAAAACAGCACCTATACCTTAATCTTGTATACATTGACACTTAATTTCTTTTTTACTACATGACCTTATATACAGCTTAATAATTTTAACTTCATAGATTTCGTCTAAATAAATCCTAAACTAAACATTTTATTCTATAAAAATACAACCAAAAATAAGATAAATGAAAAAGAAATGCACAAGCTGTCTTTGTTCCGTCCCAAATTAGAACCAGTACAAATTTCGTTCCCAATAGATAAACTGATAAGATAATAATCTTTTTGAAACCCCAACTTAGAACCAATACGAATTTCAAATGAACGGCCTCATGAAGTATCAGCATCATTTTCCACCAATCACTACTAGAAAAATTGGTTTTAGTGACAAGTCGGATTTCGTCACTAACAGCAAAAAGTCGTCACAAATCTTACTTGGTGACGAAAACTGAGGTTGTCACTTGTCGTCACAATAGGTCCGTCACTGATTTTTTTAGAGACGAAAATGCAAAAGGTCGTCATTAATATATGACAAAATCATAGTTATAAAAATTTTGACGACATCTTTCGTCACAAAATTTGTCACTAATGGTTGTAAGTCGTCACTAATTTTGGTCCGATTGACCATAAAAGATCGTCACAAATGTGACATCAACAGTGACCACACAGGTCGTCATTTCTTTGTGAAAAAAATATGAGCCCAATAATCATTAGCCATAGATACCATTAGATATTTTGCACATAAACAATAATTCAATATGCTAATTCAAAACGAATGTATCAAATAAGTAATAAAACAAAGCATTAATGTCATTCCGCATGATTTCAAGTCATCATAAATCGTACAAAGTACATCTTCATTACATGTATAAACCACTTAATGTAAACAAAACATATATGTGGGAAAAGAAAATAGTGTCTTCCCGCCATATTGATGCTCAACTCAATGTTAAAGTCATGTTGCCCCCTAACGCCACGAAATCAATCGTCACTGCAAAACAAAAGAAAAGAAAGATTGACTTCTGGTAAATGATACCCAATTGATTACATATTATAATTTGCACAAGAATCTCTAGCAAGAAATTAGAAGCCGTTTTCTATAACCCAAATTGGCTAATTATTACAACCTGAACTTGAGTATACGGAATTAGCTGAATATGCTCTAGGCAACTTTTAACCTATTCAACCCAGTTGACCATGTTCTTTATTAGGGTCGACTAATACCCAACTAAACCTCTGTGGAATACCCAACTAAACCTCTGTCTTTTAACTAAACATATTTGCAGCTCCTAAACCAAAATATATCTGCTAATACCCAACTAAACCTCTGTATTTTAACTAAACAAATTTGCAGCTCCTAAACCACAATACTAATTAACTGATACGACTAAACAAAAATCTAATACAGTTGGAAAGAGTGAAGACTTACAAATTCTTGAGGAAGTTGCACACCAGTGAAATGAGCTAGTTGGTCAAGTACATATCCCATTTTCCTTTTGATATCTTCATTCCTTTTTTGCAAAGTTGTACACATTTTTGTGATTTGCGAACAATAAATCACTTGTAATATGAGACTATGTATACCAGTGCATAGTAAACAACCTTGAAGTAAGTCCACTGGGTTAGCTGATGTGGCAATGATTCATGCACAAGCACCAGATCCAAGATGTAAGATAGGGCTTTCTTTGGAAAATAGATTAACTTTAGAAATAAGATAGGACTTGCCCTTGTAAACCCAACATTGTCCTTCAAAAATAGAGTTGTTCCAACTAGAACGTAACCCGTAAAGTTTAGTAATTTGTCAACAGTTCTAAAAAAAATTACAACTAAAATGGTATGGAAGTTTCCAAAAACAAGGTAGAAATTATGATGTATATATCAAAAGTAAAAATACATCCTGCCAACAAAACAAGAAGAAAGAAAAAAATAGAATCAAGTCACAGATTAAATGGAACACCTCAAAAACCATTCTTTCAACGGGATCCCCATATATAGACACGTCCAAGCATACAAGTTGGTTCTTCCTGCTCATCTTGTATTTGTGAAACAGTCAATCCAGCATTCCTTTTAGCTACCTGCAAGTGCATCATATATTTAGAGAGTAAATGTGCTCATATGACAAACAACTATATGAAGAAAAATGGATTCCAGCCCAGATCTTTTATATAATAAAACAAAACCCTTATTAGGAATTTTTTATTTTAAAAAAATTAATTCATACCTTATTTAGTAATAATTGTATTTAAAAAAAAAGATTGTTTTCTTATTAAGTAACATTTTATATTTATCCATAACACAAGTAGAAGATACATACAAAAAATATAGATAAGATACAATTAACACAAGTAGAAGATAAATACAAAAAATATAGATAAGATGCAATTAATAATATGATTAAAATTTTTAAATAATTATCTTTAATAATAAAAAACTATAATTAAACATCATAAATCAAACAAAACAAAAAATAAATTATTTGTTTTTTAATAAATAAAAATATATGATTCAAAAAATTTAAAAAAACCCGCACGTGCGCGGGCATTATAACTAGTATAAAGTATATAAGATAATAATATATGAACATAAAGGGAAAAACCAAATTGGAACTTAAACCATTTAAATTACAAATGCAACCATGTTATATGCTAGGAAGCACGGACACGCCTGTAAGTATGGAATGGCAGTTTCGGAGGCGTGTCCGACACGGACATGCATCGGACACGTGTCCGACACGCACGTGCAGTGTACCAAGTGTGGTTTGGGCCGGACACGGATTTGGACGCTGCTTGGACACGGATTTGTACTTTGAATTCGTTTCTGGTGTTGTGATTTTCGTGGTGATGGTTTTTCTAGTGGAACTCTAATAAAAGAGGGAAGATGGTGACTTTTGGGGGGGGGGGGGGGGAAGATGGAGGCGGCTGATAGGGAAGAAGATGGTGACTGTTGAATCCGTATCTGTTGTTATTATTAAATAACCTAAAGGTCTATTAAACTAAATGGTCTTGTCTTTATTTTTTTTGGGCCTCACACAAATGGGCCAACTAAAATTATTCACTCAAGAATATAAGTGGACTTTACTAAAATATATAAGTAAATGCATATCCAATGTAAATTTTGAGGCTTTGTACATATTTTTATACATACATACATATAAAATTCCCGTGTCCACGCCGTGTCCGTATCCTATATTTTTAGATTTTGCCGTATCGCCATGTCCGTGCAACCTAGGTTATATGAATAGCTTAAGCTAACACTTTCGAGAGACTTATTGAAAAACTTCATGCAAAGTGAGCAAAAAGAGTACTTACTTGAGCAATGAATTCATGATCCTTCAACTTCTGTACCTTTCCAACCCATATAAGATCAGTGACATTATCCTAGAAAGGTTTCCACTGAAAATTATAGTTTATAGCTAGTATATAAGACCAGTGACATTATTATCCTAAAAAGGGCCACCAATGAAAGTTATAGTTTATAGGTATTTCACCTGCTTTGTCCCAACTTTGGACTTGGCAAGCTTCTACAAAAATATACACACAGTTAACTGTTATAGGATACAACTTTACAATCTAAACCATGCATCGATCACATTTTCATACTTTATTTAATCAATGAATTTTAGCTTTTAAGAAACCATTCCAACTAGACTATTTCATTTCATAGCCTTGGCTCGAAACATGTTATTAGCTTTATTGTTTGTATTCAATAACTAGTTATAATACTCGCACACGCGCGGGTTTTTTTTAAATTTTTGAATCATATATTTTCATTTATTAAAAAACAAATAATTCAATCTTTGTTTTGTTTGATTTATAATGTTTAATTATAGTTTTTTGTTATTAAAGATAATTATTTAAAAATTTTAATCCTATTATTAATTGCATTTTATCTATATTTTTTGTATTTATCTTCTACTTGTGTTAATTGCATCTTATTTATATTTTTTGTATTTATCTTCTACTTGTGTTATGGAATAAGAAAATAATTTTTTTTTAAATACAATTATTACTAAATAAGGTATGAATGCATTTTTTTGAAATGAAAAATTCTCGATACGGGTTTTGTTTTATTATATAAAAGATATTGCTTGCAAGTTGGGCACAATTACATGATACTACATTTGGATCGTTAATATTGATGCAACAAGTACTCATATTCGTCATTATTTTTTGTATAAGTTGTTTTGTTTTTTGCATTAGATACAACCGTTAACACATTGTAATAGTTGAGATGACCCTCAAAAAGGAGTTTTATTCCACTTGCCGTTGTGGCATATATAAATTGAAAAATTATACCTTTAGGGGGCGTTTGGTTCGCTGAAATTCGATGTAATTCATTGTAATTGTAATCTGAATTACATTACAATCCTGTTTAGTTGGCAGGATGAATGTAATTGTAATTGAGATTACATTACATTGCTTGTTTGGTTTGCAAGGTAATGTAATTGGATTACAACCAATTACGTCCAGTGATGTAATTCAGATTACATAGCAAACTTGATGGAATGTGTTGAATTACGTTGTAATTCAGATTTTTAAAAGTTAAATACCATTATTTATCTTTCGTTGTTATTATTTTAAAAAATAAAAAATAATTATATTAATTATTATTATTATTATTATCATTATTATTATTATTATTATTATTATTATTAAAATTATTAATTATTAATTATTAATTATTATTATTATTACTATATTAAAAATATTAATTATTTATTATTATTATTATTATTATTATTATTATTAGTATTATTAAAATTATTATTATTATTATTATTATTATTATTATTATTATTATTATTATTTAATAAATAATATTATTATTTAATAATTAATATTCTTATTACTATTATTATTATTATTATTATTATTATTTAATAAATAATATTCTTATTACTATTTTATTATTATTATTAGTATTGTTTTTATTATTATTATTATATTATTATTATTATTATTATAATTAAATTATTATTATTATTATTATTATTATTTAATAAATAATATTCTTATTACTATTATTATTATTATTATTATTATTATTATTATTAATATTATTATTAATTATTATTATTATTATTACTATATTAAAAGTATTATTATTATTATTATTATTATTATTATTATTATTATTATTGTTATATTATTATTATTATTATTATTATTATTATTATTATTATTATTATTATTATTTAATAAATAATATTCTTATTACTTTATTATTATTATTATTATTATTATTATTATTATTATTTTATTATTTATTTATTTATTTATTATTATTATTATTATTATTATTATTATTATTATTATTATTATTATTATTATTATTATTATTATTATTATTATTATTATTATTATTATTATTATTATTATTATTAATGTTTTTCTGAATTACATTACGTTGCGAGTCAACCAAACACAATGACAGATTTCATCAATTATAATTTCAACACATTACAATTACAACACATTCCGATTCTTTGAATTACAATTCCTTCTAAAGATTACAATTCCTTCAAAAACATTCTATTAACCAAACGCACCCTTAGTCTTTTTTTTGGGTAAAAGGTCAAAAGACCCGGTAAATATATTACTCCAAAAAACATTTAAGTACATAGGATATGGCTGAGTCCCATATCTCAGCCCGTTACATAGGCGACAGCTTACATAACAAGATACAACCTATTTTTCAAAAGGAAAACAAACCACTCCTCAAATGATAACAAAAGACAATGACAAAATAAATTACTTCCTAAGACCTTGAAGCTTAGTGCCGTACATGGCATTAAAAGCATCCAAATTCCCTGGAAGATCATAAACATGTTGCGCATAGTCACCGTAATCATATCCATCATAGTCATATTCACGCTCGTGACCCCCACCAAATAGATTAGCGGACTCATCAAACGTGTTAACAACCTTCTCATCATCACTCTCAGACACAACGACATCTCCCACTTTAGAAAATGGGTTAACCCTCTTAGTAGAAGTAGTAGATGGAGAAGAAAACGAACTAGGCTTAGAAGTCACAACCTTTTCCTTTTCATTCAGATCACGCACAAGAGGGTCTTGTGATGTAGTAACAGTCTTAACAGACTCATCATGTTTAGCTTCCTCAGTTCTTCCAGACGTCACATCCAAAGTCACTTCCTTAGTAGGAATACCATACTTATCAGTATCAGCCATCATAAGCGCATCAAATTGATTAGATGTAACAATCTTCGTTCCACTAGTACTAGGCACATCAGCATTCTTCTTCCTGTTGACATCCACTTTCTTGGGTTCAGAGTAGGCACTTTGGGTCTATATTGTACCTTTTTTCCCACACTAGGCTTTGTGAAACCTCCTTTATTAGGACCAGATTGACCACCACTATTACTCTTCTTCTTATTATTGACCGTTTGGAAGCCATCATTAACACTCGTTGTAGGTTGAGTAGTAGGTGAGACAAATTTAGGACAATCAACAAGAGTATGACCAAAAATCTTACACTTATCACAACGAGGTGGTTTCCATTCGTATTCAACACGAATCTTCTCAATAGTCGAACCCGAACCATCAAGTAAAGGTATCTCAACAGTGATGCTATCCCGAAGCACCTCATCCGACTTCACTTCAATCATGTGATGCGTGGGAATTGCACCAGGCTTTACCTCTCGAGGGATCTCGAGAAGCTTACAACCCCCACCAGGCAGTGTACCTGATCGTTGTAGTATAGTATAGTGACAAGTACCGGGGGATTGATCGTTCAACTTAGGAATTGTGTCGCTAGGATTAGAAAGCCTAAAAACTAGGTCTAGAGGTGAGGGATGATTCTTTTTGTATTTTTATATTTTTATGAAAGCAAGTAAAATCTCGGTTTTTAGAGGAGTGGGCGGAATTAGTTGCTAGTCAGCTAACCCAATAACTAAGATGCAATCAAAATAAAATAACAAAAATGAAAATAAACTAAATTAAGATAGTGGTGTGAGCAATATATGGGATTATTGTGTTTACTTAGATTTCATTACTCCCTAGATATCTTTTACAGGTTAATTACTTGTTACAGTTGCGTGGATGACGAATTGTATTTCTTAATAGCATTCATGGGGTGGCGTACTTACTTCCCTAATCCTATAAGCTCCTACTTCACTCCTATGTCGAGCCGGCTAAGAAGCTCCTAACATGGGATCACTAGAATTCGCTCATGCATTAAATACAATCATAAAAACCTAGTACATATCGGTTCATGTTTCTTAAGACGTTCAAGCAAGTTACACAATGGAGATCTGCCAGTTTTCTTAAGCCTAACATTGAAATCATTCATCCATAACAACTATAAACAAGCAATCAACCTATAATTAACATCTAGGTTTCATTACATCTAAGCAAACACATGAAAGATCTAGCCTAGAATGTTAAAATCAAGATAAGCATAAGATATATTCAAACAACACATAGACATATTGAATGAATTGAAAGAGGACTTATCTTAATTGAACATGAAAGGTTTCAAGGGGTGAAAACCTTTGAAAATACTGTTACAAACGACCTAGGGTTTATTAGGTTCGACCCTAGTATTCTCCACACAAGTTCCTCTCTTTATGAATGAAAAATAGAAAAGTATATATAGATTTTGTAAGGTGACGGCGTCAAGAGTAAATGTCTGACGCCGTCATCTCGCCGCCAATAAAGTTCTCGGACTGCTTAGATCTGGGTTTGACGCTTTCATGTGTAATCCTTCTTCAGGCCGTCACCAAAATAACTCTTGACGCCCTTCTTCTGACGCCTTCAGGTTTTCTCTGGGTCGTCATGGATTTTGCTCTTGACGCCGTCATCTTTTCCTTCTTGACGCCGTCAGGTATTGTTCCCAGCATGAAAAATTAAGTCTTTGCCATTTTCTTCACTTTTATGCTCCAAAAACGTCCAAAATGCTTCCTTTTCCAAAATTCACTCCCAAAGTACCTAAAGGAACGATTTAGGGCAATATTTGGTCAAATAAATTAAATTCCGGGCTTAAATGACCCCCTAAAAATGGTTCATTTTTCGCCTCATCATATACCCTTACACTTGAGATTTGCTTGTCCTCAAGCAAATGCGCTTTTATTCTAATCAAAATACAAGTTAGGGGTCAATTAACACTAATATAAAAGTAATTACAACAAATAATCATTCCACTAAAGACCAAAGACAAGCACGGAGGTCATACACTAGCACCTCACAAATAGTGTTTAGATAGTTACATCTCTCGAGTGTAATAAAGTAATATCACAATATGGAAATGGAAAACATCTCTCACTACCTGTCATAGCAAAATAGATTACCATAGACTTGGAAAGGATCAAACCTCCACCACATGGCGTAAGCACCTAGGATAAACTATCAAAGAGGTCTTTTAAAGGGTTGTAATATTAGGTGTAGGGATATGGAATACACGGTTTTGTTGGATATAGGCAGTCTTTACTGGTGGCGAGTTAATAATCTTTGTTAATTACATGTACAATGTGGCATTGCTAAGCTAAGACTAGACTCCACTTAAGCTAATAAATGAAAAATAACAAAAACATAAAATAAACATAGAATGAAACGGGATGGTATTCTGTATGTTTTTTTCTCTTTTCTTTTTCTCTTTTTTTTATTTTTTATTTTTATTTTTTTTAATTTTTTATTTTATTTTTTTGTGTGCATAGACTCTTACCCTACCATCCAAAATAATACATCATAGGGAATGAACATTCCCTTTACACTTGAATTTTTACATACTTTACAATAAACTAATCTAAAGACTTGAATCAAGATAATCAAAACACTTGGAGTACTTTTAAGATTAACGCACATATGGGGGTAATAAATGATGTTCTTCCCCATTACTCCATAAAATAAGTACTTTATCCATGAGTCCCAATCGTCCCAAAACAATATGTACAAGGATATGACTCGACTTAGAAACCATGTAATTAATTAGATAATTAATTAAGGGTTTAAACAAATGACAATAATGCACTAAAGATGAGTGCATACACGAAAGGCTAAGGCGATTTGGTTGTACATTTAAGTGGAGTGTAACAAATTCTTCCTTTAAGTAAGATGCTTAAAGTTAGAAACGAAAAGATAGGCTCGGAGGGGTGTACTAGGGGTTTCGTGTACTAAAAATGAGTACAACGCTAAGGGTGTGGGAAAAATTTGTTGAATTAACTAGCCAAGTAATATGACTTAAATGGTCAAGTAATCATGATACGGGTTTAACACAAGGGTGTTCAAGTAAAGAATGTAAAAGTAAAACAGGTAAAAAGAATGAAATCAAATACTCCCCTGTTTCGCTCGGTATGGATAGTAAGGTAGCCAGGTTAGATCTTCCTCCAAGAAAATGAACAATCAAAGCTTCCCTTCCAGAATATAAATCATCTTCTTGTCATACATAACCTATAAAACCTGAGAAAACAGACAAGGCAACCTCGCGTAAAATCGGCGGCAATCTATATATGCTAATAAATCCTAGAAAACAAAATAAGATATAATGCTTGTGGAACGATGTTTGCAGATCTCCTGGAGATTATAAAACTAATTCAACAAAAACTTCAAGACTCCGTTAGAAAAACAAAACTGGTAAAATTTCCTGAATTTTACACGTGACGCCGTCAGAAGTGACTTGCAGAAATTCTTATGTTAAGTTTCCGGAAAATTTCTGGAAAAAACTTCGTCCTACTTCCTGGAAAATCCTGCAAAACATCTGTGGAAAACTAGAAGGGGGGTTGAATAGTTTACCGCTTTTTCGATTCTTATTTAGCTAAAATATTCTTTTAAAAACTTTACGTTTCCTTAAAGATATAAATATAACTTTATATGTTTGATTCTTTGAAAAGCTTTTCATGTGAATTACAATTCTAACATTACTTGTTTCATACTTTGAAAATCTTTTCTTGTGATGATCCTAACTTTGCTTGTTTTAGTTCTTTGAAAAGCTTTACATTTGTTTCAAGATATAAACACAACTTTACTTGTTTTAATTCTTTTGGAAAGCTTTATATGTGATTAGCAATTCTAACTAAAAGACAATATGTAATAAGCAAAGATAAAGAAAGAAACAATCAAACCACAACACGATTGTTTATCGTGGTTCGGCTACAAGGACTCTTTTTCCTTGCCCTACATCCACGCCCCGAGTTTCCAACTCGAGAGTTATAAGCACTAATCAACAAGCTCCTTTCACCGGCGGAGAAAACCTTTACAACGTCGCTTACACTTTTACCGACACTAAGCTAGATGTCGAGTTCTTTTACAAGGGTACAACCACTCCCATTCGTCGCTTACACTTTTACCGACACTAAGCTAGATGTCGAGTTCTTTTACATGGGTTCAACCACTCCCGTTCGTTGCTTACACTTTTACCGACACAAAGCTAGATGTCGAGTTCTTTTCCAAAGGTACAACCACTCCCGTTAGTTCTTTTACAAGGGTACAACAGCTCCCGACACACTACGTATTTTGAGGCCTAAAATACTAACCACTTACATCTATATACATGACACACATGAAGTATAAACTATCAAAGCTTATACATGACCAAGCTACCAAGACTTGCAACCTTCGAGTTGAAGCTTGTAACTTCTTGAATGATCTTGTGAAGTCCCTTGCTACATAAGAGAATCACACACATCAAAAGGTTACTGAGTTAGTTGAGAGAGTATGTGAAAATATGTCCTAAAAGGGTTACCAAAAACTAACAAATGGTTTGGTATTTATAGCAAACAATTCTGCAGGTCTGGCGGATCAGGCGGACCCCTCAAAAGGGTTCCGCTCGTGTACCCCCAGGGTACCGCCAGGGCTGCAGTTGGTTTTTGCAATAAATCTTGCAAACCAAACAAAGTCTTGTCTCATAACTCCTAGCAACCAAACAATGTCACATCTCATAATAACAAGTCACATACAAAGCTTGCAAGCAACAACAAAGTTAGTCAAACACATTTCTTACCATAAATGTATAATGACAAAGCTTGCCCTAAATGTGATGTGACCTTACTATATTAAGAAATAAATGTGATGTGACAAGACTTATTTTAGATTAAGAAATAAAAACAATGTTTTGTTTAAAAGGAAATGTTAACCTTAGTTAAACAAGACTTAAACATTTAAAGTGATGATTTACTTATAGCTAAACTTCATACTTTGTCATTAACAAAACTTAGCAAAGATCGTAAAATATAAATAACGTTTTTAGGCGATATTTGTATTAACAATCTCCCCCTTTTTGTTGATGACAAAACATAAACTTTATTTATAAGTAAGTCACTAGTTTTAGTGTTAAGTCTTATAAAGTTAGGTATAAAAACTTGTTTTTGCTAAGATGATGTGATATGCACACAAAATTTTTTTTTGAAACAAGTTTATATCTAAATTCTCCCCTTTTTGTCGAAACAAAAAGAAGAGTAGCGAAGCGGAAGTAAGTACTTGCTCCCCCTTGGAGTATACTCCCCCTAAATGGAGTGCCAAGAGAGGAGACATGGATTTTGAACCTACAAGAAAAAGGTTAGTTGTTGCACAAGATAAGTTATTAAAGTAATTCATGTTTAAATGCAACTAAGTGTTGTGAAGTGAAATAGTACATCACTCATGCTTCCCCTTGAATATTACTCCCCTAAATGGAGTATCAAGGAAGGAAAACATGGAAGATGGTCCTACAAAAAGAAAGGTTAGTTTAAACAACACAAGATATATGTATGGTACCATAGCAACCTAAAAGGTCAACAAACAATGAAAACCTTGTAGTGTAATGAAATTCATTTCATGTAAAATTTTGACTCTTAGAAAGTCAAAGACAAGAAATTTGGATTACACCATTCTACTTCTAAAAGAAAAACTACAAATAAGCTAAGACTATAAAAAGCTACAAGGAAATCATCATTTTCCTTTGTGAGAAGCATTTTCCAAAAACAAGGCTAAGGTTGTTTAAGGATGAAAATGTGGGTTGTGGTTGTAGCGGGCTTTATTTTGAAGGTTGAAAGGATGACACGGTTTTGGTTTGTTGGTTTAAATGGAAAACATTTTCCAAAAGAAACGGTTTTGTTTCATTTTGGAGACTCTAGGGTTGAGGTGTGTGAGACGAGGATTGTAGAAGATCCAAAATGTGGTTTAGTATAAACCTCATTTCTTCGGATAGCTCACGAATTTCCCTTCGACACCCTTCACTTATGTGAGCGGTTCTTTCGCAATGATTGCAATCATGCCGGGGAAAGTTTGGTGGAAGGGTGGTTTGATGGTTTGAACTTGAAGGAGCAAAGGTGGAAGGTTGAGTAGTGTTTTTGCTTCCTTCATTTGTTGATTGAAGTGTTGTTTGTAAAACCATGATATGTTTTTTATTTGAGAGTCAACCATACGTTTGAAGGCATGAAGGTGGTTTAAATGAGTGTCAATCTCATTATGAAGGTTTTGAGGTTTTTCCCATATGGATTCTTCTATTTTCTTATAAGAAGAAAGTAGAGATTCAAGATGTTGGGAAGGTTCTTGTGATGATGGTTGTTGTTGTGGTGGTGGTTGTTGGTTTTGAACAAAATGGCGAAAGCTCGTTTCGCCGGAAGGATTGCCATGAAGGTCTTTGTAAATTGGGTGAAACACAAATGATTGTGAGTGGGTATGGCCTTGATCATTTGGAAAAATGGATGGTCATGCATAACGGTAAGCCAACCGTTCTACTAATGATGGTTGATGAGGTTCATCATCTAGTTGCTCACTAGGTTGTTGTTGGGTTTCCATTTGAGCAATGGTGTCAAAGAGTGACAAAGATGGTTGGCTAGATGATTTGGGTGATAGGTCTTCTAAAGTTTCCAAATAGGGTAGTGGTGATGTTGGAGGTGTATGGAAATGTTCCATTGGTGTAGGTGTTGGTGATTGAGGTGATGGAGTTTCAAGATTAAGCAATTCTTGAAAGGTAATTTCATTGGTTTTACAATGTGTTGGGGATTGTGTTGAGGTAGTGAGATTTAGGTAATCTTGGATGGGTGAAGAAATGTTAAGCGAAGCATCACTTGAAGAAGATGAGCTTGACTTGACGGTTTTGTTAAAGCAACAAGGTTTAACACTAATCCTAGTGATTTTCGAAAGGGATTTTGATGACTCGGATGATGTGTTGGATTTGGTCATTTTTAAAGGTGTGGTTTTGATTGTTTTGATAGAAGAAGTTTTAATGGTAATGGTGTGATTTGAATTGTTGCAAAACTTTCAAATTTATAGGATGAAGAGGATGTTGGAAGGGGTGTTTGGATTTGATGTTTTACCATTCAAAGGTTGAGGTTTCAAATGATTTATATTGTTTTCATGAACATGTCAAATCATTGCAAGTCAAACTAATGGAACAAGGTGGAGTGAAAGACCAACATATGCACTTAATGCTTTGTGATCATGGGATGTGATTTGGTTGAAAATATTTCAATGGTTTGAAGGATCCTTTAAAAGGGTTCCTTGGGTTGGTTATGTTTGAATTTGAATTTTTGGAGGGAAGTGGCTTCCTAATTGTTTTAGTGAGTGAGAGTTGTTCTAATGTAGTTATTTGAGTTAATGGAAGATGTTTCTCACTTAGGATAATGGTTTTGGACTTAAGAAAAATAGAAAAAATTTCTGCAGGTGTCTGGCGGAACCTTCAGAATACACTGGTGGAACCCATTTGAGGGTACCGCCTGGTCCGTTGGGCCATTTCTGGAATTCCCAGAAAATACACTGGCGGAACCCAATTTTGGGTACCGCCAGATCCGCCAGGGGTAAAAAATTAGGCAGTCCGCGTTTTTGACCCGCGAGACGATTTTCAAAATTTTTGAAAACTCCTAAAATAAAAAAGATAAGGCATTTCTGGTTAGGCCATGCAAAAATTAGACACGTAAACATACATATCATGGGACTTTGACCTTGAGGTCTAGGATTTCACTATACTTAGTAAGAATTGCCATAAGCACAAACAAAATGGCAAACACCTTAAACATTGTCATTATGCATAAAAGTTCATATAAACATAATCCAACAAACGTAATAAACCATGAAAGTGAAAAACAAATAATTCACGTAGTTTTAACACAAAGATGATTCTAAAGCATTCATAAGCCAAACACTCCTTAATCTTCTCACAATTAGTCTATCTTCTTGTTGAGCTTGTTTAGATACCTTCCAAAGCACTTGAACATTCCTTTGGTTTGCTTGAACTCTTCGGAAGCATTTTCAATGATGGGGAGAGCTTGAAGGTATTCTAAAGGAGGTAACTTAGAGTTAGGAAGTTTATCATCCTCGCTCATGCCGGATGATGATGATGATGGTGTAGGTGATCGAGTACGTTTGCCCTTATTTTTGAAAACTCGTTTATCACTTAAAGGAACGAAGATGTGAGGAACGAGAGCGTAGTCAAGGCGTATTCTATTTTCGTTAGGAGAAATGGGCGAGATTGCTCTAAAGAGGCGGGTAAGAAGCATTCCATATGGAAGAGCGGTTGTTCCGACCAAGGATATGTCGGTCATTCTTTTGGCTAGGTAGTAGGCTAAGTTGAAGGGTTGACCGGTGGAAATGCTATAAAGCATGTAGCATAGGCATGTGTTGATGTGATCTCTATTTCCTATGGTACTTATGACGTTAGCCCTAAGAATTTCTTCCCACTTCTTAAATTGTGGTTTAAGCTCATTGAGCTCCATACCAAAAGGATCCTTGTCTACAGTATTCCCTGAACGATTCACCCTAGTGGTAGAGGTTCTAACAAAGAGGTGTTCCTTAATAGTTTCCTTACTAGTAAGAGGTGTATCGTATGGATAAAAATGATCGATAGTATCAAGACTTGAAATGGGCCACTTATCCGTGTAGAGGCAAGTTCCCTCATTTGGTACACCAAGAATTATAGCTAAGTCTTTTAAATCTATGTCATGTGATATTTGATTGGTTGTGAAGTTTAATGATATCCTACCACCAGCACATGAGGAAAGGTTTACGGTTGCATAAAATTCCAAAATGAACCTAGGACAAATTGACTCATCTATATCAAGGAGACAATCAAAGTTGATTGCGGCAAAGTTTTGGCGAATAGATGTTCCTTCTAGAAAGGATGGATCAATGGTTCTACCTTCGTGAACATAACGTTTTTCTAATGCCTTAAAGGTTTCTACTTGAACCGGGTTGAGACCTTTGGTCATATGGTGTTTGGGCATGTACTTAAGGGTTTCTTTGTGATCGGATTTTTTTGCGGGAGGCATGTTGATTCCTAGAAAACATGAAATTGTATGTTAATGACTTTTAACAATGTGGATGTTCTAATATGTTCCTATATGCAAAACAATGTGAAGACTTGGTTATCTTGACTCATTTTGATTCCCAAATTGTTTTGTTATGCGAATTTTGTTGTAAAAACAAAAGATAACCAACACTCTCCTAATTGAATATGTCTTCGATTGAATGTACCCGAAAATACATATTAGTTATGTATCCCCTTTAGCATTCAAGAGATAGTATGCAAGTGATGTTTAAATGATGTTTTTCATTTGTTTTAACAATGTGGTGATGAATCATGTTCTAATTTTGGATGCAATCTTGAAAGATAATGCACTTGGTGTGTTTGGCAAATCAAAGTAACAATGAAGAAGATACACTTTTTAACTAATGAAATACATAGTTGACTAGCCACCAAGTTTTTCATGAATCATGAAGTTTTATGTAAAAGCCCTAAGATTCTAGTTAATGATTGTAAGCAAGAATGTTATAATTAAATCAAAAATGCAATCGTGATTAGAATACTTACAAAGTTAGTTGGATTGGAAGAGATTGGATTAGAAGCCCTAAAATTCGTGAGGATATGTGTTTTTGAGAGGGTAATGGCTATTTGAAAGTGGATGATTAAGTTAAGAGGATGTTTGGCTTTGAAGTCAAAAATTAAACAATCTGAGGTTTTGGCGGACCAGGCGGAACCAAAAAATGGGTTCCGCCCGTATGGTCTGAAGGTGCCGTGGGTTCTGCAGGGAAAAACTTAAAAGGAATTGTCTTGATTTTTGTGGTTTTATCCTAATGTTCAAAACTAAGGTTTTTGGTCTTATGAGTCCTTGACTAAGCCTAGGGATGATGAATGATTCTCATTCAAGAGGTTTTGTGAAAACGTTGATAGAATGGTTAACGTATAAAACTTTCTTAGTTAAGATGTTCCTCAATGAACATTTTTACCAAGACGATGATGATGGATCATAATATGTCAATTAAGAACATAATGGATTGAATTGTCGCTGAAGTCGATGCTTCCTTTGTTGAAGGTATAACAATGTTGATAAGATGAATTCCGTTGTTGATGCGAGTTTGCTTGTTCAAGCGGAGCTTGTTGGTGTGCTTTTCCATTCGATACTAATTTGAGATTCATACGCGTTTTGGAGAATCATTGGGTAAGTAAGTATAAAAGTGCAAGTACCACTTGAGCTTTTCTTATCAACTTATTACCGACATAATTCCATTTGTCAAACACTATGGTTTCTATTCCCGTTCTTTTGGGAGACCATAATTTTAGTTGTGTAGTACTTAATGATGTATCCAAATAGGCTCAACTAAAGAGTTGTTTTAGGATCTTCTTTAACACGAGCACATAGACAAAAACTAAACATAATGTTGAATCTAATTGTTATGAGAACAAGTAGTCTTCCAAACATTTCTCTACATTTAGTTTTACCTACGGATTTACTAATCTCATTATTGATAAGTCATCAATAACTTAACCATTGAGAACAAGAGAGCAACTAGGAATGTCTTTAAGTTAAAATCCCTTGCTTTTGTGGCTTGCTTTTATTATCAAAAGGTCTTTCAAATATTGACACTATACTCACTTGATTACTTTGAAATATCAATTTCGTTTCACTAGTTGTTTTATTCTAAATTCCAAAAATTGTTTTTGTTGAATTTGTTTAGACACAACTATGACCTATAAATCAAGTTTTATAACTTATGTCAATTTTGCTTGATTCAATGTTTGTCTCATGGTGAGGAGATGTTATTTTATACTTTTATTCTTAATGTTTTACACAACATACTTGTCTTCCCATCATTGGACTTTCGACTAAGTTATCATCTACCAAAGATGATATCATAGAAGGAGGAGATCACTCGTTAAATGTCATATTCAACGACTCCTCGACTCTTTGGGTTTTCTTACTTAAGATACTATGAACTCTATTTATTTTGAAAAAGTCCAAGAGGTACAACATCATGAGACTATGTGTCACATTTGATGTGTAAATCCTAGATGTTGAAAACTCATTTTCTTTCACACATCCTAATATATGCTAATGTGATTTATTTCACCTTGTGTGTTTTATGTGAGATTATCATAAAGGAGTGATTGAAGAAAAACACAATTAAAGACTCAAAGTATGGTGTTTGAGAAAATTGTTTAACAAAGGTTTGTTTTGCAAGCATCACAAAAGTGTTAGACATTTTAACACTTAGGAAATTCTTAGTTAGCTCACTTGTAAGCAAGAGTTGAGTGAGACATACTCAAGAGTTTTTCGTGTTTATCTCTTGATGGTTAAAGAACCAAAACACCTTATATCTCCTACTAGTACTAAAGACTAAATTCCTTGTTGCATAGAATCTAATCTTAGTTATTTACAAATTGCAGGTAGACACTTTAGAGTATTACAAATAACACATATTCGAACACATAATGCTAGAAACAAGATACAATCAAAGTCAAGTTGAAGTAATGCGTACCTTTTAAATTGCATAGAGATGCTATCAAGGGGATAAGCATTACGCGTAAAAACTTGATTTGACGACACGCTTTGAAACTCAATGACTCATGTATCCAAGAAGGTTAGATAATCATATAAAGGCATAGATAATGATAGTCTTAATCCTTTTATCATGAGTTTCTATTAGAGATTGAATTATCTCTAAATTTCTTTTCTAGGTTTGACAAATTTTACATGATTTGTTTTATTAATTTATGATGCTTATGAGTTAAATCCTAATCCGGTTTTATTTTTAAACAACCTTTGACTCCTCAACAATCTTTCAAAAGATTTTGAGCTTTCATCAAATTTAACTAATAATTTTTCCTTTCTCATTTTGCATTTTAATCTCATGTTTGTAATCTAGACATAATTTACATTCTAGATTAATTTCAACATTACTCTCAATTCTAGACATTTTATCTTCTAATAAGATTTCCTTTTCAAAGATATTCTTAAGAGATTTTGAAGACTCATTCTTGAAGATAGTTTTTAGGTACATGTTGCATAAACGTTTAGACCCATTTTCTAGTTCAGAAAACTCTAGGATAAATTAATCAAAGCAAAAGAGTTTGGTTTGAAAGTGTACCTTGCTTGATGTTTTATCTAGTTTAGAATCACAAACCGGATGATTGACTTCATCTTCATCCGAGTTATTCTATGAATCGCAAGCAAGTCCACCAAGAGCTCGTCATGAGTAATCATCTTCACTTACACCTTCATTTAAAACATTTAAACTAGTAGTACATGTATTCATCTCAACTAAAAATCAATCAATTAATATATCTAAGATTTCTAATACATTTGTGAGATCAACTTGATCATCTTTGGCTTGACATATTTCTTGATGAGAATTTAACATATTTTTCCAAATATCATTCTTTCATATTTGGTACTAAAGCTTTATAAATCATTATTTTAGCTTTAGTATTTTTACCAAGTTTAAGTTAGTTATCTTGGTTTTCAAAAACTTGTTTTCTTTGATTTGAAATTACCAAAAGAATTAATATGCCAAAGATCTTGATCAATTGATTTCACATAGTTTTCAAAATTACTTTTCCATTCAAGTAAGTTTTCTTTTTCAAATAGCGGTGGGTTTTGAATAGGTTGCCCTTCTTTGAGATTTTCAAAATCCATGGATCGATCCAAGTTTTAAAATACATTCTATTTTAAAGATCTTGAGTAACGTAGCTCTTGATGCCAATTGTGGAAAACTAGAAGGGGGGTTGAATAGTTTACCGCTTTTTCGATTCTTATTTAGCTTAAATATTCTTTTAGAAACTTTACGTTTACTTAAAGATATAAACACAACTTTATATGTTTGATTCTTTGAAAAGCTTTTCATGTGAATAACAATTCTAACATTACTTGTTTCATACTTTGAAAAGCTTTTCTTGTGATGATCCTAACTTTGCTTGTTTTAGTTCTTTGAAAAGCTTTACATTTGTTTCAAGATATAAACACAACTTTACTTGTTTTAATTCTTTTGGAAAGCTTTATATGTGATTAGCAATTCTAACTAAAAGACAATATGTAATAAGCAAAGATAAAGAAAGAAACAATCAAACCACAACACGATTGTTTATCGTGATTCGGCTACAAGGACTCTTTTTCCTTGCCCTACATCCACACCCCGAGTTTCCAACTCGAGAGTTATAAGCACTAATCAACAAGCTCCTTTCACCGGCGGAGAAAACCTTTACAACGTCGCTTACACTTTTACTGACACTAAGCTAGATGTCAAGTTCTTTTACAAGGGTACAACCACTCCCATTCGTCGCTTACACTTTTACCGACACTAAGCTAGATGTCGAGTTCTTTTACATGGGTTCAACCACTCCCGTTCGTCGCTTACACTTTTACCGACACAAAGCTAGATGTCGAGTTCTTTTTCAAGGGTACAACCACTCCCGTTAGTTCTTTTACAAGGGTACAACAACTCCCGACACACTACGTATTTTGAGGCCTAAAATACTAACCACTTACATCTATATACATGACACACATGAAGTATAAACTATCAAAGCTTATACATGACCAAGCTACCAAGACTTGCAACCTTAGAGTTGAAGCTTGTAACTTCTTGAATGATCTTGTGAAGTCCCTTGCTACATAAGAGAATCACACACATCAAAAGGTTACTGAGTTAGTTGAGAGAGTATGTGAAAATATGTCCTAAAAGGGTTACCAAAAACTAACAAATGGTTTGGTATTTATAGCAAACAATTCTGCAGGTCTGGCAGATCAGGCGGACCCCTCAAAAGGGTTCCGCCCGTGTACCCCCAGGGTACCGCCAGGGCTGCAGTTCGTTTTTGCAATAAATCTTGCAAACCAAACAAAGTCTTGTCTCATAACTCCTAGCAACCAAACAATGTCACATCTCATAATAACAGGTCAAATACAAAGCTTGCAAGCAACAACAAAGTTAGTCAAACACATTTCTTACCATAAATGTATAATGACAAAGCTTGCCCTAAATGTGATGTGACCTTACTATATTAAGAAATAAATGTGATGTGACAAGACTTATTTTAGTTTAAGAAATAAAAACAATGTTTTGTTTAAAAGGAAATGTTAACCTTAGTTAAACAAGACTTAAACACTTAAAGTGATGATTTACTTATAGCTAAACTTCATACTTTGTCATTAACAAAACTTAGCAAAGATCGTAAAATATAAATAACGTTTTTAGGCGATATTTGTATTAACAACATCATTATGACTCGATACAAGCATTTGACTCTAAAAAATATGAATATACATGTTCATTTAATATTGTGGAGAATCATGATCGAGTTTGTTTCTTAAAAACATATTTGGGGTTTCCCCTTACGCTTATCTTTTGCGAAATACCTTTGGATGAAGTTAAGACTAAGCCAAACAACAAAATAAAGTATTTTCACCATTTTTGTTTTGAAACATGATCTACCAACAATAAGAATAAAGCATGCATACGGAAACAAATAACAATCAAACAAAATAAAAATCACACAAAACATGGGTTGCCTCCCAAGAAGCGCTTTTCTTTATTTACGAGTCTTGTAGCTAGACTCAAGGTCATGGGTTACTACGTGACCTCATCCCTCGAGATGATGTACCCCATATAATTACGATCATTACTATCGTGATGGTGGTGTTTCAATCGATCGATACTCGCAGTCACCTCTCCTCTTCCTTTACTTCTCAAGTTAACCATCCCATCATGGCTTATGCTTTCAATTGTAAAAGGCCCATACCACCAGGGACTCGGCTTATCGGGAGGTATCGTTATCTCCAAATGTCTTAAGAGTACTAAGTTCCCTTTCTCGAATGGTACATGGCTCCTCGTTGGTTGACTATGTTCGAACTCGACAAGAACTTCATTGCTTTTGCTTCTTTCATGTTCAGCCTCCTTGTAGCTTTTGATTCTTGCCTCCTG
Organism: Artemisia argyi; assembly: GCA_030686995.1. Taxonomy (NCBI): domain Eukaryota; kingdom Viridiplantae; phylum Streptophyta; class Magnoliopsida; order Asterales; family Asteraceae; genus Artemisia; species Artemisia argyi. The sequence goes on along the minus strand of CM060701.1, from coordinate 12,077,439 downwards.
TAACCTCCCGTAATTTTTCCCATACGATTAGTAAATATCAATAATTGAATAAAAGGATATTACGTGAATTAAATACCATTTTACGAGGAACATTTTTTTTTATGCATGAATTATTATGTGAATCACTACGACAATTATGATTGACCATTTACCTAGGAACGATGCTTACACACAACCTCGATAATCTATAAATATCGCGAATAATATAATATATTTAACGTTTATATTTTATAAATATACGTTTCGTATATTTACCGTACAATATTTATATATTTCCGGAGCCTACGAAAATTCCCGAGATTGCTCACTAATATTTTTGGACCTCCACACGATACTTTGAACAAGCACACCTCTAACTATTATATTTATAAATCACAAGTACATGTTTGCTTTAGCTCAGTTTATTATAACTTTTACACACGACATATCCCTTTTATTTCACAACTCTAGTTTCCATGCTTCTAAGAACCATGAAAGACAATTGTTATCAACTTTTAAATATAATTGCCATACTAGAATATTGATCAAGTTAAGGCACCTTACACAATCTCAAGTTAACACAAATAGTAATAACACTTCGTATAAATTCTAATAAACCATCAACTTTCTGTAATGATATTAAATCCTAATTTTAAGGCTCTTCTGGTCCGAACCAGGAAAAGTGTAAAACACGAAAGTTGTCCGAAATAATGTTTTACGTCTAGACTCGCGAGATTTTAAACCAAAAATACAATTCGTGGCTGTTATCTATAAAATATGACCTGGACTTATCTTAAGTACTACTACTTGTACATTCCTACACATCACCCTCCCTCACTCATTTCTACCTCACATAAAACCTACAAAACCATGTGTAAACTCTTACACCCTCAACCTTCCACCTCAAAGCCTCCCCAATCAAAGAACATGCATCCACATGATCCCTGCACCACCTCGCCACTTGTCCAGGCACAACTCGTATATAAAAGGCTCCATGCAATTCGACAGTTCACTAACACACAAGAATACATTCTCCTCAACTTGTAAAATGGCCATATAATAATACTATGCAATCACTCATTCCTACGTACAAAATCACTCTCATATTTCCCAAACTATAAACGAAACACATCAAACCTTTCACTTAACCCTCAATTACCACCAAACGGACCCTTAATTATTTCTTTTTTTTGTGTTGGGCCTGATCCACGCCAAGCAGCCCACCAGGCCACAAGCCCAGCGAGGGGTGTTTGTTTTGGTTTTATTATTTTGTTTTCTTTTCTTGTTTCTGCCGCGACCCAAGCCACAAACGCACCATTTTTCTTTTGATTTCGACAAACAACATCACAATATTTTTACCCATCCCGCTTCACCTTGTTACTGAGAATCGAGACTGATAAATTTCGAGACCCACCTCACTCGTTTACTACCCTAGAAACAACCCAAAAGAAACCCCCAACTCATATGAACAAGATAAACCAAAAACGTGTCACATGCTTCCTTGGCACCTCCCATGCTCACCAATCACCACAAAACCTATCTTGTAAGTGTCAGGAATGTCAGGAATGAACATGATATGGTCTTACACATTCTCTTGTTTGTAAACCATCGATTGGACATGAAATGAGGTGCCAATAATCGTTCTTATCTTGCCTTCCAATTTTTGTGAACCCAACGTGTCTTTACACTCCAAGAATTCACTATATAAAACCTCCCAAGCAACCTCAACTGGGAACACACACTCAAACACACCACTTTCAAACTTTCATGAAGAATTATGAAGTATTAAAGGACGAACGGATTGCCCAAGAGTACCATGATTCGTGAAAAACACAATATCAATATTATAGTATAGATGTAAGCTCAAGAAATCCGCAAAGAAATACGGATAATCCGAGGTCGTATTCCGTGTGAAGGGTGAATGGAATTCCGAATTTCCGATTCGGAAAACGCGTCGTGAAAAGTGGTAAAAAGAGATGTGAATGAGATTATACTAATGAAATAGTAAATGAAGCACAAATAATCAATTAAGCACGTAATTCAACTAAACAAACCAAAAACGTAACGTAGAATCGAAAACCGTAAATTAAAAAGTAAAATAAACGTCAACGCGCGAAATAAAACGCGACTTTTAAGCTACACGACTCCTACGGACTTGGAAATAATTTTCAAAATTTTAAAATGATAAAAGAAAATTTTGAGAAAAAGAAAAATATTTTTTTGACTTTTTATGTAATTATTATGAATTAAAAACTATTTTAAGTAATTAAAAATTAAAAGAAAATACAAATAAAGTGAGAAAAATAAAAATTAAATTTTGAAAATTATAAAATAACTAAAAAGTAATTTTAAAATTAAAAACTAATTTTTTTGGCTTTTTATGTAATTTCTAGGAATTAAAAACTATTTAATCTAATTAAAAATTCAAAATAATTGAGAAAAATGCAAAATAAATTTCTAAAAATCTAAAATAACTAAAAATAATTTTCTAAAATATTTTTGGATTTTTCTGGGATTTTTCTGATTTTTTGGATTTTTCAGTAATTAAAATGTAATTAAAATTGATTAAAAATGAAAATTAAATAGGAAAAATAGCAAATGAACTCGGAAAAATTTGAAAAAATTATAGAAAATCTAAAATAATAAAATAAGCTTGAGAAAAAATTTTGAAAAGAAAATATTGCAGAAAAGTGCTGATAAGGTCGAAAATAGCTTATTTGGAGTGCTTATTAATAAGCACTCCTTGACCAAAGTTGACCAAAGTCTGACCCAATGATTTTTTAACTCAAATAAGCTTATAAGAACAGTTATGAAAACCAAAATGACTCAGAAGCACAGGTTGTGGCACAATTAGATCAAATAAGTTTAAATGAAAAGCAATAAGCACAAGCAGAATAAGCTCATAAGCAGAAACTCAATGCACCCAGCAACTAAATGAGTAAGTGAGCTCAGATAATCAATAATACTCAATTAATGATCAACAAAAATCAATTGCAGCCCTACTTATGCAAACAGATTACTAGTTCAATGCACTCACTTGATGAGCCCAATGAGCTGATCAAATAAGCTGAGAAATGAAAGCTTATGGGTGTAAACTATCACTACCAACCTGAGAACTTAGAAACACCAAAAATTCTTACTCTAAGACTCTAAAGCTAACCTAAATGATCCCTAGAAGCTAAGTTGAAACTGATGGTGCAGGGGACTAAGTGGTCCAAACAGGCAACTAGCAAGCACTTTTCAAATAAGCAAATAAGATCCAAAACAAGATTTTCTTTATGAAATGAATTTACTGACTGCTAGGCTACTGAAATCACCATATCAAACTTATTTCCAAATAATATTAAATCCTACAGATCCCTACCAATTTCTAACCAAAACCTGATGAACCTTGTTTTGACTATTTGAAATATGCATATCACTTTGACTATTATGAATTTGTATCTATTCTAACTGCTAAATTATGTTGTAATGATCTAATATTAGACTATTTTAAGCTAACTTACTCTATTTTGCAACTAAATTTGAAGATTAAGCAACTAGTGTGACTAACTGTTATGCGAAAATTGATGAAACAAGTGATTTTGACTTTTGCTCAAATACACCAAGGTTTTTAGACCTTGGCAGTCCTAATTATACCTACTGTAAGCTATTTGAACCAATAAAACCACAAGGAAGTGATCTGAACTCATATTAAACATCTGATCCAAACACCCCTGATTCAAGCAGTCAACACCAAAACTTGGATTCCAATCTTAGTCTAACTGATCTATTGATTGAAGCAGGTTACCTACATACTAATAGCACTATCAGATTCAACTCAATCAACTATGAACCCCAAGAGCATGAAATGGCAGATAAAAATGGAACTCTTAACTTAAGCTTACACTATCACAACCAAAGAACACAATAGACTACAGTAAGTTATAATAGGCAGAAATAAGCTATAAAACAACCAAATAAAACAAATAAGACATCAATCAAACTATACTAACAGATCTAATAAACTAAAACTAGATATGCACTTATTGCACTAGAAAGTAAAAAGAAACTCACTGAAAGAATCCCAGCTGAACAGGGATAACATTTGACAATAGCCTATCTTTAGATATGCTTCAACACCACCACAGTACCATGAATCAACCCCCAATACCACCTTGTTCTGTTCCCTTTTTCTTTCATTTTTACCCAAAATTTATTGACTATTATCACTAGAAATATAGCACCAATCTTATAACAAGCTGTATTAATATGAATTTGAGAGCTGAAACAAAATTATAGATACTAATAAGCTGGAAAGTAAAGAGCAAATGATGTGACTGAAAATAAGAATTATATTGAAATTGAAATCTGAGTACACTTTTTGAAATGCAATTCTGAAATTATAAAAAAAACTACAACTAACTCTACTCCTACTCCTATTTTAAACCTAAAATCTAACACTCTCAAAGTGAGGAGGAGGTCTGCTATATATAGCTGAGAGGAGAGGAGAGAATGGATCCTTCTAGTCTGCCAGTTCATCGATCCTTGTGATACTTGTGCTTCTTCGAATCAATCTCAGCCCTTGATCATCTAATATCATTCATCTTTTAATCTACACCCTTGGATTGCGTGTGTGATGTGATTGTGAATCCTCCGTGTCTCCTCCCATTGGTCCACGTGTTATGACACGTTCCTGACACCTTCTAGAAGACTAATGATTGGGTAATAATAATTTAAGTGTGGTAATTTGGTGGGAGGTAATTAGGGTTCATTCAACAGTATATTTCTGGGTTGTGGGGGGAAATTGGGGGCGGTAAAAGGTTTTGGGGGTGTTTGTTTGTTTTTATTAGTGTTGACCGGTTGGGAGGGGTTGACCGGGTATTAGTTAGGCAGGCCGGGTCAAGGCTAAAGGGTGGTTGGGCTTTTGATTATTATGGGCTTGGGGTGTAAGTGGGGATGGGCTAAAGGTTTAGTGGATCCGGTTGTTCATTTTTGGTATTTAGGAGTAGTATTTTATTACAAGGACCTAAAGTGTAATTTCCCAACCTTAGGGACCAAATCTGTATTTTTCCAAAAGTAACTTCCAAGGGCTTGTTATGACTTTCTCTGATTCATGGAGGACCAATTTTGCTTTTCTTCAAATAATTTCCTCAAAGGACCAATTCTAACAACTTGATGAAACTTGGAGGACTAAAATCGTCAAACTCTCAAACTTTTGCCCAGGGACTATTCGTGCAACTTTTTGAATTCCTGAGGACTTTTCATAACTTTTTAAGCTTTCCTTAATCCTTTTTGCTTCCCTGGCTCCGGCTTTTGACCTTTTTCCAATCTCGTGCTCGTTTTTGTCGGTTTTGCTTTGTTTTTGTTCATTTTTCTCATATCCGTACCTGCACATACACAAATACAAAAACATGCATTCTTTTGGCATTTTTGGTTAGTATTTGGTGTATTTGGTCTGAAATAAAGCCTCAAAAGGATGAGTGAATAAGCACTCATCAAAATCCCCCAGACTAAGGTATTGCCGTGCCCTCACGCAATGTCATCACATCACGCTTAAGAGATAAATAATTTTCAAAACCTCTCTTTACTGACGTTGTAAAGTAGCAATGATGTTCAAGAGAGATAGTAAAATCATTTATTCTCAAAAACGCTCCGTTTTCCGATTTTCATAAATAACAACTACAACTACTTTTTTTTTTTTTTTTTTTTTTTTTTTTTTTTTTTTGTACTTTTTCATTTTTATATAAGTGACGGTTTGCTTTGACTCTCATTATCAATTCTTATCTGTTGATAATTTTCAGGGTCAACGAGTAGAAACACTTCTCACAGAGAAGAGACCGTACGGATAAAAATCGTCATCCTTGATTTTTCACAAGCTCCCAAACTAAGCGTAAAATCGAAATCATTGTTTATCAGAAGTTAGATGCTAACACTGCCCACAAAAGTTACTTGTGTATTACCTCTTGTCCCCAGGTCCTAAGTTTTGTATCTAAAGATTTTAATTTGTGAGAAATGAATTGCTTCATATTTTCTCGTTTCGATATTTGTTAGTCCGATAAGAGCACAAAATTTGAACGCTAAGTAGTTTCCAAACTTTCCCTCGAAAACCCCTGCATACAGAAATCGGGTCCACATGAAGGTCTCTGATTTAACACGATTTGTGGAGGCCCCCTTTTTATTTACGACCGAGACATACCATGTTTGATACCCGAAACGGAAGCTTTTTATTAGGGAAACCCCCGGAGTCGAAGCTTGGCATTTTTGCATAATCATAAGCACTTTAATAATACTTTGGTCCTTAGTCCTTTATTCTTTTACAATCAACGGTTTATGAGCCGCCAAGATGTAAGAGCTTTATTATGACTTTGGATTTCTATCCGCTGCTTTTTTATAGCTTTGGATTCCTCTGCCTTTTTATTTTGGCTTTGGACTATTATTATTGATATTCATAACTATATGCCAAACCCCAAGTCCTACGGCCTTTACTAAGATCACAACATCGGCTGCGAACCGGCAAGATGCAATAGTCTATTTCACCGTAACACTGGCAGTACCCCTATGTGTACCAAACCCCCATATGCAGAGATTTTGTTGGGAACGAGAAAAAACTAAGTATTGCCCAAACCGTATACCCTTAATTAAACCTAGAGATCTATTATATTGGTGATGTTGCTGATGGGAACAAGGAGGCCACAAGTACCTCTCGTGGGTTTTTTAAATCCCAGTAATGCGATCCGTGTATAGCACGAAACTTCTAAATAAACTCTATCATTCCTCGATCTCCGCAAATTTAAAATCCCAAGTAATGAGATCCGCGGATGCTTAGCCATAATCTTTTGATTATTTTGGTTAAGGGAGACAAGCTAGGGCTCAACACGCCCGGTCAAGTCGGAACATTTATTTCTACTCTCGCCGGTAGGAAAGTCAAAACAAGGTGTCAAAACTTATTATTCATATCATATATTTTTTTCATTTTTTTTTCATTCATTTTTTTTTTTTTTTTTTTTTTTTTTTTTTTTTTTTCATATTGAAACTTAAAGCGGTGACAAAAATTAAAATTTTTGGTGGAAAACGGAGTTGCGTAAGTTAACAGCTCAGACGATGGTACAGGTCAAATCGAATCGAAGATTCACCCCCCCCCCCCCCCCAGACTAAAGTGAAACATTGTCCTCAATGTTTAAAGGGTAAAGGTAATCCTACGTAAAATCTAAGGCCGTTTATTAATTATGCCAAGAGATAAACGTTAGTCGATAAGATTTTGGATATGGTGAATTTCCGAAAGAGCAGCGAAGGATGAGACTTGAGTGGAGAGAACGACAAACCACGAGCACGAGAGTCCTCAAACTTCGGGGAAATTCCTGAACATTCAAAAACAACAACGAAAACACGAGATTTGGAAAGGGTCGCCCCCCCCCCCCCCTCACGTCACGTTATTAGAAAATAGAAAATACAGAAAATGAAAATGGATAAGCATGGGGTGCCTCCCACGAAGCGCTTGTTTTTGTTCACCGAGTCACATGAGCTTGACTCGATCCCCGAATTTAATCGTCCTTGGGGAAAGCAGATGGAACGGACAACCGACATAAACGGAGATGCCGGGGTCAAATACGGTATCCTCACTCCCGGTGGAGTGGAAAAGTGAAGAAATGAGAGGATAAGTAAAGAACGGTTGAAACACCCAAATGATAAAAGCAAAGTCGATTTCAAAATCACGGGTGGGTTGGGTGGGTAAAATATCAAGCATAGGATTATCATAATCAAGAATCTCGTCCACCACTCCAAAAATATCGTAATTCGTATCAAAATCTGAATCGGGTGGTTTCGCCGGTGGACGAGAAAAAGGTAAATTGGAAAGAATATCACTTCGTAGTTCATCCTCGTCATTCTCAATACCCGGTGGTATCGAGTCATCTGCAGCAAGAAATCGATCAACATCCTCTAAAAGAGGGTCACGTGACGAATTATCGGAAATAAGCTCAAAATCAATTTCAAAATCAAAACGCTCATAATCCGGAAGAGAAATATAAGCATGAGTAGTGGGATTGCCACTACTCGTCTCTTCAAATCGAAAAATTTCAAGCTTGGGTAAGAAATCAATAAAAGAAGTCGGAGGATCTTTCAACGCCTCGATCTTAGAAATGAGAAGATAAACTTTGGATAATTTCTCACGAAGTACTTCATCTTGAATTTCCGCATCATCATTTTCATCATTATCATCGATATCTCCACAAGAATCTTCATCACTCGTAGTATACTCATTGTGAGAATTGGAATAACTTTCAACTTCATCAAAATCTTCATTGCTCGTCGGAGGAGATAACGGTTCTTCATTCAACAATTCCTCAATTAAACGGATGTCTTCCTCAGGATCAAAATTAGTATCATCAACCATCGTCGGATTAGATTCAATGTTAGTAAGACAAGCTTCGATTTCGTCTAAAAAGACATCACTCCTCTCAACCGGTGTGAAAGAAGGATAAGAAGTATCAGAAACAATTTCAGAATCACCATTAGAAATTTCCCCGGACTCACTTGGGATTGGGACGAGGTTCTCAACACTAGACTTATTGAATTCGTCCGATTCCGTTGCCGGAATAGTGATAAGATGTTCGTCCCCCATTTTTAGAGAGTCCTCGGATTCTACGGAAGAAACAACGGACGTTTTGTTAGGATTAAGAACGATTGTAATCGTGGAATCATCGTCGTCGTCGTACATACAACACTCACAAAATTTAGATTTTCGTTCTTCGGCAAGAAGTTCTTCCATTGATTTCACTTGAGGCTCGGAAGTATGCGTATAACGATTAGCCACCAATTCTTTTAACTTCTCGATCATGGATTTAATTTCACAAATATTATTAGCAAAATCGGAATTTTGTGGGGGTTGGTTAAAACCATGAGAATCGTAACTTGAATTCGGCTTACAATAAAAATTTTCAAACGATCCCCCACAATTTTCAAAATTCGATGAATCACCATTAAAATACGGTACTTGTTCATAAAAGTTTTGAAAATGATGATTGAAATCATTTTGAGGATAATTATCAAAACTCGTATCACAAGCGTAAGACGTTTCAGCACTCGGGGCGTAACATATACAATTCGCGTATCCACATTGGTTACAAAAACATTGCCCACACGGTAATCCCTCATCGGATGGATTTTCACAATTAAAGCACGTGAACGGAGACGGCGGTGGTGTTGGATAGTAATCGGGAACGTTTTGAAAGTTTGCGTTTCGAACATACTCGGGAGTATTACAAAACAAACAAACTCCATCGTGAATATTGTTACTACATTGTTCGCACGTACACCAAACACAAGAACCTTCAAAGAACGGTTCTCCACATTTAAAACACATCGGATCCATAAGTGAGAAAGTGAAAGAATTATTTGTTTAGAGGGTTAAAGAGAAAGAATCAAATGATAAGAGGATAAGAAGATTATTTTTGGTTTTTAATTATCATAAAATGAAATAAAAGGAAAATCAAAATAGAAAAGGAAAATCTTTTTATATTTTTATTTTTAGAAAACAAAATTCGTAAACTTAAAACTTTTAATTTCTTTTGTTTTTCAAACGTTACGTTAATCGTAAATCGTTTCCCTTAATCTACTCGCGACGGAACGGGAGAGAAGAATGGATCTCTCTTCAGCTTGCAATCTAATGTCAAAGCTATCCGTATTTTCCGCTTATTCGGTTGTAGAATTAAAGTAATCCGACTAGCAACTAATTTCACACGATCTTATGTTGTTAAGCTTATTTGGTTTACAACGCTCCTCCTTTCGGTCGAGACGAGGCAATAACTTTATTATTTTTTTTTTGGTATTTTTGAAAACACTTTAGGAAAAGTGTTTTTGATTTTTCAATTTTTTTGGTTTTTATAGAAAATATATACAAGGAAGGTTTTCAAAACACAATTTTTCAAAAACGAAATTTCAAAAATTCACTTCAACCTTCCCCGGCAGCGGCGCCAAAATTGATTCGTGAAAAACACAATATCAATATTATAGTATAGATGTAAGCTCAAGAAATCCGCAAAGAAATACGGATAATCCGAGGTCGTATTCCGTGTGAAGGGTGAATGGAATTCCGAATTTCCGATTCGGAAAACGCGTCGTGAAAAGTGGTAAAAAGAGATGTGAATGAGATTATACTAATGAAATAGTAAATGAAGCACAAATAATCAATTAAGCACGTAATTCAACTAAACAAACCAAAAACGTAACGTAGAATCGAAAACCGTAAATTAAAAAGTAAAATAAACGTCAACGCGCGAAATAAAACGCGACTTTTAAGCTACACGACTCCTACGGACTTGGAAATAATTTTCAAAAATTAAAAATGATAAAAGAAAATTTTGAGAAAAAGAAAAATATTTTTTTGACTTTTTATGTATTTATTATGAATTAAAAACTATTTTAAGTAATTAAAAATTAAAAGAAAATACAAATAAAGTGAGAAAAATAAAAATTAAATTTTGAAAATTATAAAATAACTAAAAAGTAATTTTAAAATTAAAAACTAATTTTTTTGGCTTTTTATGAAATTTCTAGGAATTAAAAACTATTTAATCTAATTAAAAATTCAAACTAAATTCAAAATAATTGAGAAAAATGCAAAATAAATTTCTAAAAATCTAAAATAACTAAAAATAAATTTCTAAAATATTTTTGGATTTTTCTGGGATTTTTCTGATTTTTTTGGATTTTTCAGTAATTAAAATGTAATTAAAATTGATTAAAAATGAAAATTAAATAGGAAAAATAGCAAATGGACTCGGAAAAATTTGAAAAAATTATAGAAAATCTAAAATAATAAAATAAGCTTGAGAAAAAATTTTGAAAAGAAAATATTGCAGAAAAGTGCTGATAAGGTCGAAAACAGCTTATTTGGAGTGCTTATTAATAGGCACTCCTTGACCAAAGTTGACCAAAGTCTGACCCAATGATTTTTTTAACTCAAATAAGCTTATAAGAACAGTTATGAAAACCAAAATGACTCAGAGGCACAGGTTGTGGCACAATTAGATCAAATAAGTTTAAATGAAAAGCAATAAGCACAAGCAGAATAAGCTCATAAGCAGAAACTCAATGCACCCAGCAACTAAATGAGTAAGTGAGCTCAGATAATCAATAATACTCAATTAATGATCAACAAAAATCAATTGCAGCCCTACTTATGCAAACAGATTACTAGTTCAATGCACTCACTTGATGAGCCCAATGAGCTGATCAAATAAGCTGAGAAATGAAAGCTTATGGGTGTAAACTATCACTACCAACCTGAGAACTTAGAAACACCAAAAATTCTTACTCTAAGACTCTAAAGCTAACCTAAATGATCCCTAGAAGCTAAGTTGAAACTGATGGTGCAGGGGACTAAGTGGTCCAAACAGGCAACTAGTAAGCACTTTTCAAATAAGCAAATAAGATCCAAAACAAGATTTTCTTTATGAAATGAATTTACTGACTGCTAGGCTACTGAAATCACCATATCAAACTTATTTCCAAATAATATTAAATCCTACAGATCCCTACCAATTTCTAACCAAAACCTGATGAACCTTGTTTTGACTATTTGAAATATGCATATCACTTTGACTATTATGAATTTGTATCTATTCTAACTGCTAAATTATGTTGTAATGATCTAATATTAGACTATTTTAAGCTAACTTACTCTATTTTGCAACTAAATTTGAAGATTAAGCAACTAGTGTGACTAACTGTTATGCGAAAATTGATGAAACAAGTGATTTTGACTTTTGCTCAAATACACCAAGGTTTTTAGACCTTGGCAGTCCTAATTATACCTACTGTAAGCTATTTGAACCAATAAAACCACAAGGAAGTGATCTGAACTCATATTAAACATCTGATCCAAACACTCCTGATTCAAGCAGTCAACACCAAAACTTGGATTCCAATCTTAGTCTAACTGATCTATTGATTGAAGCAGGTTACCTACATACTAATAGCACTATCAGATTCAACTCAATCAACTATGAACCCCAAGAGCATGAAATGGCAGATAAAAATGGAACTCTTAACTCAAGCTTACACTATCACAACCAAAGAACACAATAGACTACAGTAAGTTATAATAGGCAGAAATAAGCTATAAAACAACCAAATAAAACAAATAAGACATCAATCAAACTATACTAACAGATCTAATAAACTAAAACTAGATATGCACTTATTGCACTAGAAAGTAAAAAGAAACTCACTGAAAGAATCCCAGCTGAACAGGGATAACATTTGACAATAGCCTATCTTTAGATATGCTTCAACACCACCACAGTACCATGAATCAACCCCCAATACCACCTTGTTCTGTTCCCTTTTTCTTTCATTTTTACCCAAAATTTATTGACTATTATCACTAGAAATATAGCACCAATCTTATAACAAGCTGTATTAATATGAATTTGAGAGCTGAAACAGAATTATAGATACTAATAAGCTGTAAAGTAAAGAGCAAATGATGTGACTGAAAATAAGAATTATATTGAAATTGAAATCTGAGTACACTTTTTGAAATGCAATTCTGAAATTATAAAAAAAACTACAACTAACTCTACTCCTACTCCTATTTTAAACCTAAATCTAACACTCTCAAAGTGAGGAGGAGGTCTGCTATATATAGCTGAGAGGAGAGGAGAGAATGGATCCTTCTAGTCTGCCAGTTCATCGATCCTTGTGATACTTGTGCTTCTTCGAATCAATCTCAGCCCTTGATCATCTAATATCATTCATCTTTTAATCTACACCCTTGGATTGCGTGTGTGATGTGATTGTGAATCCTCCGTGTCTCCTCCCATTGGTCCACGTGTTATGACACGTTCCTGACACCTTCTAGAAGACTAATGATTGGGTAATAATAATTTAAGTGGGGTAATTTGGTGGGAGGTAATTAGGGTTCATTCAACAGTATATTTCTGGGTTGTGGGGGGAAATTGGGGGCGGTAAAAGGTTTTGGGGGTGTTTGTTTGTTTTTATTAGTGTTGACCGGTTGGGAGGGGTTGACCGGGTATTAGTTAGGCAGACCGGGTCAAGGCTAAAGGGTGGTTGGGCTTTTGATTATTATGGGCTTGGGGTGTAAGTGGGGATGGGCTAAAGGTTTAGTGGATCCGGTTGTTCATTTTTGGTATTTAGGAGTAGTATTTTATTACAAGGACCTAAAGTGTAATTTCCCAACCTTAGGGACCAAATCTGTATTTTTCCAAAAGTAACTTCCAAGGGCTTGTTATAACTTTCTCTGATTCATGGAGGACCAATTTTGCTTTTCTTCAAATAATTTCCTCAAAGGACCAATTCTAACAACTTGATGAAACTTGGAGGACTAAAATCGTCAAACTCTCAAACTTTTGCCCAGGGACTATTCGTGCAACTTTTTGAATTCCTGAGGACTTTTCATAACTTTTTAAGCTTTCCTTAATCCTTTTTGCTTCCCCGGCTCCGGCTTTTGACCTTTTTCCAATCTCATGCTCGTTTTTGTCGGTTTTGCTTTGTTTTTGTTCATTTTTCTCATATCCGTACCTGCACATACACAAATACAAAAACATGCATTCTTTTGGCGTTTTTGGTTAGTATTTGGTGTATTTGGTCTGAAATAAAGCCTCAAAAGGATGAGTGAATAAGCACTCATCATACCACGACTCGAGGAAGCCTAAGACCCCAAGCTTGACGTCTCTTGAACCCTTGGTGGAATGTGAAGTGAACCACACTGCTCTCATACCCTCACACGAACCACACCTCACGTTTTACTCCACCATTTGAGGTGAGGTAAGACCTTATGAACCAACTTTCTATTTATACATTTCATTATTTTGATTTTAGCACATACACTTGATACCATTATTTCGTTAATCTTAAACACGACATGTACTTTTTATTTATTAAACTACGTATTCAATAAGTCGTTAATGAGCTCCTATAACAACTTGGAAACCATACTAACGTATAAGTATATAAAATCACACGTTCCTTTATTCTTTTGGACCTATACGAATTACATTGAAAAGACTTAGAATAATTCTACGTCTCCAAACTGTTTTCAAAAATGATTTTAGCCATTTACTTTGGCCTCGTAAAAGTTTATTTCGACACATGACCACATCTTTTTATTACTCGACCTCATCAACCATCTAGCTAGCAACCAGGAAACGTAAATAATTAGATCTAATAAGCTCATATGAGTCGTTTTCAAAAGCTAAAGCAATCGAGTATTTGACAGAAATTTTAAAAGAAAATAAGTTAACTTTGGGCCTTAAAAGTCCAATAAGTTGTTTTTAAGCTTATTCAATAAGCTGATGACAAAAGCTCTTTTGAAATGTTTTTAGAACTTAAAATGACTGATTTTGATAAACCTAGTCTTCCCCCAAACCCTTTGGATCGTAAAATGTTAATGGGCCTTTAATAATGCACTCGTTAAGCCCAATTAGTGAAAATAATTGATTTTAAGTTAATAAGCTGGTCCAATAAGCTATTAGGAATGTTTTGAGCTTATTTAGAAAATAAAAATGTTAAACTTTTAATTTGGTGAAATTTGGACTAAAATTGCAAAATTTTATAAACGAGGGACTAAAAGTGTAAACTTTGGAAACTTATGGTCAAAACTGTCAAAACTGATTTTCTGGGTAATAATCTGTAATTATTAAAACTTAGAAGTAACAAATGTAATTATCGATACTTTTGGACATAAAATGAAAATAATATATAATTTTAGACTAACGACGTAAATATATTCCGTTAAAGGTAAAAAGTGTAAATCTGAGAAATATAAAGAATTGAATAGTAATATTGATTTTAAATAATAATTTTTATAAATAAATATATTTATATATATATTAAGATGATAAAAGTATAAACGTAACTTATATATACGATATAAATATTCGTGTAACTATAATTAATTTTAACGATATATATATATAACGATACGTTTATTTCTTTTCTTTTAAAACTAACATCATAAAACATCGTCTACATACTTCGACTTATTCTTGATGATTTTTCATCGATCATCGATCATTACACTCACAAGTATATGTATATATAACTTTGTTCTTGAACTTCAAGCATTTAAATGAACACGAGTTTTAATCACAACTAAATAACTAATATTCGCAATAAAACTAGATTTAGACTATCAACTAAAACATACCATATCTTTTAGGTTGTGTGTGAAGCCGTTGCCTTGCATCGTTGAGATTATGTTACTACCACTACTACTGTACTACTAAGGTGAGTCATAGCCCCTACTTTTACTTGTTTTACAATGGTTTATAAACGTTTTTGGGGGAGATGCATGCTTAACTACTGTTTTTACTTTTACAAGTATTCATTAACTATATACATGACTGTATTTCATATAAACTTTACTGGTTTACACATTTTTATATCTCATAAGGAAATACCTGCTATAGACATGATTACAAGTGATTTTTCAATGGTATGCTATATTTGATCTCTATTGCCTAAGTACCGATTACCAAAAGTCCCTCGTTCATGCACCTTAATCACCCAAAGGGTGAGCGTAAGTAGTTGTGAATAGATCTATTAGGGATTGACAATCCCCATTTGGTCGCTAGAGGAAAGCCACCAAATGCACGCTATTTGAGTTCATAGGTTACTGGTAAATACCTATCTTGAGGGCCACTGTTTTACATCATTATTATGGATAATTTTGATGCCTGTTAATCGTTGAGTGTCATGAGCTTAGAGCAATAGAACGGTAGTACTGTAGTCATGATACAGTATTACAACGACTGATGTTTGGGGTGTACAATGCTGTAGCCCACTGTTTTATTAAACTATGAGATTGTGCTCACTATATAGCAGGAAAACTATTAATAATTGGCAAACGAACAAACTATTTTGGTGTTGACCCGGTTAGGTCAAACAAACTACTATTTTGGTGTTGACCCGGTGAAGGGCAAACCAATGGACTATTTTTGAATTAATAAGGAAATCATTCATTTTCTGATTTTGATAAATCAACGATTTAAACTATGAACACTATGGATTTTCTCACACTTTAATTGGATAATCAACTCTTATTATAAACACTGTGGACTTATAAACTCTTTGATTTTGGAAATCGATATTCGAAACTATAAACTCTATGAACTCACCAACCTTTGTGTTGACACTTTTAGCATGTGTTTATCTCAGGTAACTAAACAAGAAGGAACTTGAAGGCACGGAGTGGGCTTGTAACCCGGCATGGGCTTAAATAAACATTTTGACATATTTCAAATAAACTTATTGTTTAAAATATGAAACATCTTGATGTCTCGAATATTTGGTATTTTGAATGAATTAAACTTTAAAGCGTCACTTTTGTGTCATTTTCTATGATTGTGATAAAGATCCTCGAAATAACACCCAAAAAGTCTTCCGCTGACATTTTAAGTCTTCCGCTGACATTTCAAGTCTTCCGCTGACGTGATGATTTTGGGGGTGTTACAGATTGGTATCAGAGCTACAGTTATAGAGAACCAAGTGTTTTGAACATTGGACTATAACTACACTTTTAAAACGGACCACTTTTACAAAATACCACCTTATGCCCTCCGTGCCTACGTGTTTCCAATATCTGGTAGAGACATTACTTTTACATGATTTCGTATATATGTTAACATGTTATAATTATGCTAATGACTTATATTTACTAATCGGGATTATTACCAATACCATGTCTTCATATTCCCACCCTGTTATCTTGTCATCGGATTTATAGGCTTCCCCTTCAACATCACCTAATCCAATTCACCAATATAGGAAAATTCGACAACTTCAGCCGTAGGAAGCAAATTCTTCTTATATCACTACCAGCTCTTGTCATACCACCACCAGAATTAGTTGTGCCACCACCACTTACACCACCTGTGCTATCACCATCACTACCTACTAGCTTCTACCAATAGATCCATGAACTTCTTACTAGAGCAGTACTATAGGCATTTTTGAATGCACATCCCTTGTTCGACGAATTTGACCGGAATTTCGTACCATATAAGCATATCTTCACTCAAAGTCATTAGGACTATTCTTACCCATACCATGAACCAGAGCAAATCCAGTCCATCCTCCTTCCCTGAATAGGCTGTGTCCCCTACATTCGCTTCGCCCTCCGCTACTGCGCAAAGATTTTGATCCCCGTTTAGTAAGTCGTGAAAACACTACCTTATGTTTAGAAATATTGATTCCAGTAAAAAAAAAAAAAAAAAAAAAAAAAAAAAAAAAAAAAAAAAATAGAGAGTTTTGCGTGTGCCTGCTATAGTAAGAGTAAAGGAAAAGCTTGAAAAGCATACTTGCTTTAAGAACGGAAAGAGGTTCCTTCCGCGGTTCAACCTTACATCCACATAGGAGTTATTTGCGTAGGAAAACCCCAAATAGTCCTCTTAGTATCGAAACCTTCTTTTGACAACTTGTCAAGAAACATAAATAAACTAAAAGACTTTAGACCTTCCACCAGAACAAAAGCTGAAGTTCAGCAACCTTCTCTACGTCTATCACTTTTATCCGAAACCCTCATTATTAAATATCTGTTACAGACAAACTTTTTGTCTAAATGGGTAAGTTACCCCACAAATCGTCACGAAACAATAGAATGTGAACCATAATTATTTTCCAAACACAATAGAATAACAATCTTCATTCAGAATGGAATTGCTTCTCAAGTCAAGACAACGCCACTAGTTAGAGCTACTCAACAATTATGACTGTGAGATACGTTATCACCCAATAAGAAGCTAATGTAGTAGTAGATACGTTAAGCTGGAAAGAACAATTAGAAAGAAAAAGCTAATGTAGTAGTAGATACGTTAAGCTAGAAAGAACAATTAGAAAGAAGAAGCTAATGTAGTAGTAGATACGTTAAGCTTGAAAGAACGATTAAAAACCACTCGGGATTAGATTATTAGGAATAACTATTTATTCACCACTTCAATCACACTATACCCTTGTTGGCAGATAGACTTGCCGACATAAGAATCGAATCGATACTATTACCGACACCCTCAACGACTTTCTTCGTGAACACGTCGAGACTCTTACAGATAAGATTGAGAACTTCGTAATTGGCCAGTTAGCTATAAAGGCTGTATTTGAACAGATGGATACTCAGTTTTGGGAATCAATGGAGTTTATAGGAGCATTGTGTGGAGCCAACACTTCAACAGAAATAATGATGGAAGCCCTGGACCGTGAAATTGAGAGGATTGACATGGAGAATGTGTATCTTAGGCAAGCCTTACAAGAATCCCTAGCTAGGGAAAGAGCAAGAGATTAAACCATCGAAACTATAACCACTACCATTCAAGAACTCCAAAACCACATGGACAAAACCTTAGGAAAACCATGAATCTGAGACTTGTCAGCTTAACAAACCAATGTTCTATTAATAAAGAATCTTGTCATATGATGTTTTGTAAACATTCAAACAAGTATTAATAAATGTTGTAATGACATCGGTTTATGATTGTCCTTCCGACATGATGTGACACATCTTAACTTAAATTTCTCATTGACTAAGTTGTTATGACTATAACCTATTCTTGGTTGTATTAGAGGTATTCTAACTTAACTTGGTCATTATGAAATTCTAAAACAATACGTCTTTCTTCCGTTGATATTAGCAACATAGCTAGAACTAGAAGAACAACCACAACCACTACGCCAACAAACCCCGAAGTTATGACCCCAGCATGCAATACAGCAAGTAATTGCTGATAGTGTCGATGCCGTCTTAACCGAACAAACCCGCCAAAGAGATACTGGCACACAAATGGCTGGAAACGCGACACCCGCACCTCATTACTACACCTATAAGGACTTTATAACATGCCAACCCACATACTTCAAAGGTACCGAAGGAATATCCTAATTAGCCCAATGGTTTGAGCGATGTGAAACGGTCTTCCAAAGAAGTAGATGCTTAGAAAACAACAAAGTTAGCTTCGCAACGAGAACTCTAATGCAAGATGCCCTATCTTAGTGGAATACTATTGTTCAGACTCTAGGAGCAACGACAACATATCAACTCTCATGGACTGAACTCAAGACCAAGATATTAAAGAAGTATTGTCCTCATTCGGAATTGAGGAGGCTTGAGGATGAGTTCTATGTGTTGGTAGTAAAAGGAATCGATCTGAGAACTTACAACCGAAGGTTTCAGGAACTTAAGATACTATGCCCATCGATGGTGCCTGACCTTAAGAAAACCTTGGAGAAATACGTCGAAGGACTCCCTAGGAGCATTGAAGGAGATGTCACCTCATCAAACCCGCCAACCCTGGAAGCAGCAATGAAACTTGCTCAGAGGCTATTGGACCAAGAGGTCAAATACAATGAACTCAAAAGGAAACTCGATAATAAAAGAATCACCCATCACCATGACAACAACCATCATAGCAACACCAGCAATCACCGCAACAACAACAACAATTCTCAACAACGCAGCAGACTGATGAAGTTTAGAATTTAACCGTCTGAATTTCCTTAAGCACTTTGTGGTACTAAGTAATGTCACCTTTAAGTGTTTGTCTTTCTCACGACTTAGGTCTACTTTCTGTTCAATAGGCGACTCACTGTGATATTTCCTCATCTATTGTACTATCCAGTTCTTCCTAAATTTCATATTATCCACTCCTTCTACTCTAGCTATCATTTCATTTGTGGCATGGCGAAAATCCATTTCAACATCAAACCGACAAACTATTTTAGTATTGACTGAGTTAGAGCAATCACTCATACTTTGATTTAGGAAATCAACCGTTTAACTTATAAGCTCTACAAACCAACAACTAGACCGGATATCTTACGGGTCGATTGGTCCAAGCATTGCATTATTACTCGTAAATTATACATAGCCTGATCACCTATGTCTAATTTAGGAAGAATCATGCAATGAAGGGAACAATGATCTCTGAGGTGTGAGTAAGTTATACTTGAGATATAGGATTTCTAAGGAACACGAAGACCAGATTCGCACCAAGTACCCACATCTTTTCCCTAGACACCCGTGGCAACTATCTTAGACCAGATTCGCACCAAGTACCCACATCTTTTCCCTGTAAGAGGTAGGTAATGTAACCTCCCGTAATTTTTCCCATACGATTAGTAAATATCAATAATTGAATAAAAGGATATTACGTGAATTAAATACCATTTTACGAGGAACATTTTTTTTATGCATGAATTATTATGTGAATCACTACGACAATTATGATTGACCATTTACCTAGGAACGATGCTTACACACAACCTCGATAATCTATAAATATCGCGAATAATATAATATATTTAACGTTTATATTTTATAAATATATGTTTCGTATATTTACCGTACAATATTTATATATTTCCGGAGCCTACGAAAATTCCCGAGATTGCTCACTAATATTTTTGGACCTCGACACGATACTTTGAACAAGCACACCTCTAACTATTATATTTATAAATCACAAGTACATGTTTGCTTTAGCTCAGTTTATTATAACTTTTACACACGACATATCCCTTTTATTTCACAACTCTAGTTTCCATGCTTCCAAGAACCATGAAAGACAATTGTTATCAACTTTTAAATATAATTGCCATACTAGAATATTGATCAAGTTAAGGCACCTTACACAATCTCAAGTTAACATAAATAGTAATAACACTTCGTATAAATTCTAATAAACCATCAACTTTCTGTAATGAATTTAAATCCTAATTTTAAGGCTCTTCTGGTCCGAACCAGGAAAAGTGTAAAACACGAAAGTTGTCCGAAATAATGTTTTACGTCTAGACCTGAGAGATTTTAAACCAAAAATACAATTCGTGGCTGTTATCTATAAAATACGACCTGGACTTATCTTAAGTACTACTACTTGTACATTCCTACACATCACCCTCCCTCACTCATTTCTACCTCACATAAAACCTACAAAACCATGTGTGAACTCTTACACCCTCAACCTTCCACCTCAAAGCCTCCCCAATCAAAGAACATGCATCCACATGATCCCTGCACCACCCCGCCACTTGTCCAGGCACAACTCGTATATAAAAGGCTCCATGCAATTCGACAGTTCACTAACACACAAGAATACATTCTCCTCAACTTGTAAAATGGCCATATAATAATACTATGCAATCACTCATTCCTACGTACAAAATCACTCTCATATTTCCCAAACTATAAACGAAACACATCAAACCTTTCACTTAACCCTCAATTACCACCAAACGGACCCTTAATTATTTCTTTTTTTTGTGTTGGGCTTGATCCACGCCAAGCAGCCCACCAGGCCACAAGCCCAGCGAGGGGTGTTTGTTTTGGTTTTATTATTTTGTTTTCTTTTCTTGTTTCTGCCGCGACCCAAGCCACAAACGCACCATTTTTCTTTTGATTTCGACAAACAACATCACAATATTTTTACCCATCCCGCTTCACCTTGTTACTGAGAATCGAGACTGATAAATTTCGAGACCCACCTCACTCGTTTACTACCCTAGAAACAACCCAAAAGAAACCCCCAACTCATATGAACAAGATAAACCAAAAACGTGTCACATGCTTCCTTGGCACCTCCCATGCTCACCAATCACCACAAAACCTATCTTGTAAGTGTCAGGAATGTCAGGAATGAACATGATATGGTCTTACACATTCTCTTGTTTGTAAACCATCGATTGGACATGAAATGAGGTGCCAATATTCGTTCTTATCTTGCCTTCCAATTTTTATGAACCCAACGTGTCTTTACACTCCAAGAATTCACTATATAAAATCTCCCAAGCAACCTCAACTGGGAACACACACTCAAACACACCACTTTCAAACTTTCATGAAGAATTATGAAGTATTAAAGGACGAACGGATTGCCCAAGAGTACCACGACTCGAGGAAGCCTAAGACCCCAAGCTTGACGTCTCTTGAACCCTTGGTGGAATGTGAAGTGAACCACAATGCTCTCATACCCTCACACGAACCACACCTCACGTTTTACTCCACCATTTGAGGTGAGGTAAGACCTTGTGAACCAACTTTCTATTTATACATTTCATTATTTTGATTTTAGCACATACACTTGATACCATTATTTCGTTAATCTTAAACACGACATGTACTTTTTATTTATTAAACTACGTATTCAATAAGTCGTTAATGAGCTCCTATAACAACTTGGAAACCATACTAACGTATAAGTATATAAAATCACACGTTCCTTTATTCTTTTGGACCTATACGAATTACATTGAAAAGACTTAGAATAATTCTAAGTCTCCAAACTGTTTTCAGAAATGATTTTAGCCATTTACTTTGGCCTCGTAAAAGTTTATTTCGACACATGACCACATCTTTTTATTACTCGACCTCATCAACCATCTAGCTAGCAACCAGAAAACGTAAATAATTAGATCTAATAAGCTCATATGAGTCGTTTTCAAAAGCTAAAGCAATCGAGTATTTGACAGAAATTTTAAAAGAAAATAAGTTAACTTTGGGCCTTAAAAGTCCAATAAGTTGTTTTTAAGCTTATTCAATAAGCTGATGACAAAAGCTCTTTTGAAATGTTTTTAGAACTTAAAATGACGGATTTTGATAAACCTAGTGTTCCCCCAAACCCTTTGGATCGTAAAATGTTAAGGGGCCTTTAATAATGCACTCGTTAAGCCCAATTAGTGAAAATAATTGATTTTAAGTTAATAAGCTGGTCCAATAAGCTATTAGGAATGTTTTGAGCTTATTTTGAAAATAAAAATGTTAAACTTTTAATTTGGTGAAATTTGGACTAAAATTGCAAAATTTTATAAACGAGGGACTAAAAGTGTAAACTTTGGAAACTTATGGTCAAAACTATCAAAACTGATTTTCTGGGTAATAATCTGTAATTATTAAAACTTAGAAGTAACAAATGTAATTATCGATACTTTTGGACATAAAATGAAAATAATATATAATTTTGGACTAACGACATAAATATATTCCGCTAAAGGTAAAAAGTGTAAATCTGAGAAATATAAAGAATTGAATAGTAATATTGATTTTGAATAATAATTTTTATAAATAAATATATTTATATATATATTAAGATGATAAAAGTATAAACGTAACTTATATATACGATATAAATATTCGTGTAACTATAATTAATTTTAACGATATATATATATATAACGATACGTTTATTTCTTTTCTTTTAAAACTAACATCATAAAACATCGTCTACATACTTCGACTTATTCTTGATGATTTTCCATCGATCATCGATCATTACACTCACAAGTATATGTATATATAACTTTGTTCTTGAACTTCAAGCATTTAAATGAACACGAGTTTTAATCACAACTAAATAACTAATATTCGCGATAAAACTAGATTTAGACTATCAACTAAAACATACCATATCTTTTAGGTTGTGTGTGAAGCCGTTGCCTTGCATCGTTGAGATTATATTACTACCACTACTACTGTACTACTAAGGTGAGTCATAGCCCCTACTTTTACTTGTTTTACAATGGTTTATAAACGTTTTTGGGGGAGATGCATGCTTAACTACTGTTTTTACTTTTACAAGTATTCATTAACTATATACATGACTGTATTTCATATAAACTTTACTGGTTTACACATTTTTATATCTCATAAGGAAATACCTGCTATAGACATGATTACAAGTGATTTTTCAATGGTATGCTAATATTGATCTCTATTGCCTAAGTACCGATTACCAAAAGTCCCTCGTTTATGCACCTTAATCACCCAAAGGGTGAGCGTAAGTAGTTGTGAATAGATCTATTAGGGATTGACAATCCCCATTTGGTCGCTAGAGGAAAGCCACCAAATGCACGCTATTTGATTTCATAGGTTACTGGTAAATACCTATATTGAGGGCCACTGTTTTACATCATTATTATGGATAATTTTGATGCCTGTTAATCGTTGAGTGTCATGAGCTTAGAGCAATAGAACGGTAGTACTGTAGTCATGATACAGTATTACAACGACTGATGTTTGGGGTGTACAATGCTGTAGCCCACTGTTTTATTAAACTATGAGATTGTGCTCACTATATAGCAGGAAAACTATTAATAATTGGCAAACGAACAAACTATTTTGGTGTTGACCCGGTTAGGTCAAACAAACTACTATTTTGGTGTTGACCCGGTGAAGGGCAAACCAATGGACTATTTTTGAATTAATAAGGAAATCATTCATTTTCTGATTTTGATAAATCAACGATTTAAACTATGAACACTATGGATTTTCTCACACTTTAATTGGATAATCAACTCTTATTATAAACACTGTGGACTTATAAACTCTTTGATTTTGGAAATCGATATTCGAAACTATAAACTCTATGAACTCACCAACCTTTGTGTTGACACTTTTAGCATGTGTTTATCTCAGGTAACTAAATAAGAAGGAACTTGAAGGCACGGAGTGGGCTTGTAACCCGGCATGGGCTTAAATAAACATTTTGACATATTTCAAATAAACTTGTTGTTTAAAATATGAAACATCTTGATGTCTCGAATATTTGGTATTTTGAATGAATTAAACTTTAAAGCGTCACTTTTGTGTCATTTTCTATGATTGTGATAAAGATCCTCGAAATAACACCCAAAAAGTCTTCTGCTGACATTTTAAGTCTTCCGCTGACATTTCAAGTCTTCCGCTGACGTGATGATTTTGGGGGTGTTACACCTCCCATGCAAGTATTTTCTCCTGAACATGAATAGGTTATGTGTCAATGTTGTTTTTGTGTAACCTCTCGTAAATTTCCCTTACGATTAGTAAATGCATACCAATGAATAAAACGATGTTACGATAAATTAACACCATTTTACGGGTAACAAATTTTTTTTTTAATGATATGGCTTGATATTGAACCACTGCGATAACTGTGATTGACCGTTTACCCAGGAACGATGCTTACACACAACCTAGATTGCCTATAATTATTGCGAACGATAAATAATTATATAACGCGTTTATATTTAATAATACGTTTCGTCTAAATAACGTATACTATTTATATATTCCCCGAACCTACGGAACTTCCCGAGAACGCTCACTAATATTTTTGAACTCCGACACGATAATCGAGACACCCCAGGTGGGCCCCAACACCCTTTGGGCCACGAAATCCCCAAGACAAACCAAACGGACTCCCTTTTTAATTTCTTTCTTTCTTTCTGCTGGGCTGAGACCAAATGCAAGCCCACCAGGCTTTAAGCCCAAACGCACACCTTTTGTTATTTTGTTTTGGTTTTCTACTGGCCGCGACACTCCAAACGCACCCTAGTATTTTACGATTCCTACACATAACGAACCAATTTTATTTCACATTATGATTTACCTAGTGCCCAAGAACCACACGAGACATAAACATTACTCACTCACTCTCGTTCACTATACTAGAAACGGCCAAAGCAAAACCTTGAACACTCCCATGGAGATAACTACAAACGTGTCATAAACTTTCTTCCATGCCTCCCCTCCTCCCCTATAGCGAGTGAATGAATAGGGAAGTGTCAGGAATGTATCTCACAAGATCTTGGCATGTATTCACACGATTGGACACAAGGAGAGGTGATACTATTCGCCTAACATGCTATACCTTCGTTCTCGTGATCTAGCAAATCTCTACGTACCTTAAACACCCTATATAATTATCACATGCAAGCACAAAACAATATCTACACATATACGTACCAAAAACTCATCAAAGGCAATAAAGGAAGCAGTATGGAGGGACGAACGGATTGCTAGGAGAACCACACCTCACAACGAACCTAGGAAGCAAGGATTGGAGCTATTTGAACCTTGGAGGAACGTGAAGTGAACCACGGAGCTTTTGAACCACCCAACGAACCATACGTCTTGTTTTACTCCACCTTTTGAGGTGAGGTGAGACTCCAAATCGTTATTTTCATTATTTTCGTATACGTATTTCTCGTTTTGCACGAACACTTTACACTAATAAAACGTAAAACTTAAACGCAACACATATATATTATCTATCGTATTACATATTTACTAAGTCATTAATGAGACCCTATAAGTATTTCAAGCTCATATTAACATATACATACTAAATATTACACGTTCCTAAGTAGTATGGACCTATACGATTTCACTTTAAAAAGACTTAGATAAATTTGATACTAAAATTGCTAAGAAAAGAAAATAGTGTATACCGTTTACTTTGACCGTGTAACTTGAAATATTAATACACGACCACCCCATATTTTTACATGAACTATTAGCCAAGCTTGTAAAGAAACGAGAATGATAAATACTTGGAGCTAATAACTTCGTTTAATCACCTAACGAGACCCAAAGTAAATCGCTATTAGAACTAGTTTTCAGAAACTTAAAAACCTTACGTGGGCCAAAAAGCTCATTTCAGCTTATTACGATAAGCTGAGCATATAAGCTGTTTTGAAATGTTTTTGTAACTTAAAAATATGGGTTTCGACTAAACAAGTATACCCCCAAACCCCTTGGATCATAAAACCTTAACGGGCCCTTAATTTTGGCTCGTTAAGCCCAATTAACAAAATAAACTAATAATAAGCTAATAAGCTGGGAAAATAAGCTATTTGAGACCTTAAGAGCTTATTGAAATAATAAAAATATTAAGTTTTAAATTTGGAAATGTTTGGACCATTTTTGCAAATGTTCGAAGGTTAGGGACTAGAATTGTCAAATTTGTAAACTTAAGGTGAAAAGTATAAAACTGTTTTTCTAAGGGTATAAACAGTAAATATTGAAATTTAGGGATAATGAATGTAAATATTTGATAATTGGACTAAAAATATAAATATATATAATTTTTGGGCTAACAGCGTAAATGTTTTCCGTTAAGGGTAAAAAGTGTAAAATTGAGAAACATGAAGGATTGAATAGTAATATTGATTTTAAATAATACTTTTATATATTTGAATATATATTAAATCGATAAAAATAAACGTAACTTATTACATATATATACATATATATATATATATATATATATATATATATATATATATATATATATATATATATATATATATATATATATATATATATATATATATATATATAATACGAATAAAACGTATATAACGAATAACTAAATTTAGACGAATAAAACAATACTTAACCATTATCTATTTTTATACGACGTAACACATCGCATATGCACTTTATCGATTACACATAATTAATAATAAACGTTCGCAATAAAACGAGACTTAAAAACAGAAACGTGCCATATCTTATAGGCTGTGTGTGAAGCCGTTGCCTTGCATCGTTGAGATTACATTTGTTCTACTATCCTACTAAGGTGAGTTCATAGCCCACATTTAACTTATTTTGTGGGGGGATACATGCTCAAAAATAGAACACAAGTCTTTTTCCTGATCTTATTATTGCTTAAGTAGCTATTGCCAAAAGTCCCTCGATCATGAACCTTAATCACTTGAAAGGTGAACATAAATAATTGTGAATAGATCTATTAGGGATTGACAATCCCCATTTGGTTGCTAGAGGAAAGTTACCAAATGCACGTTATTTGAATATAATAGGTTACTGGCAAATACCTATCTTGGGGGCTATATATTTTACATCATTATTAAGAAAATATTGATGTATGTTGAATCGTTGAGTGTCATGAGCTTAATGCAATAATGAATGTGATTTCTAACTTGTTTATTTGTATCGATATTACAATAAACATTTATCTCTTGTGTTCAAACTCTTAATTATAAAACCTATGAATTTCACTCAACTTTTGTTGACTTTTAGCATGTTTATCTCAGGTAACTAAATGGAATGGATGGCAACGGCACGAAGTGGGCAAATAAAGAAACGTTTATTTCTCTTTAAATAAAACTTGTTGTTGAATAATGAATTCTCTTGGAATTATGAATATTTGGTATTTTAAATAAAATTTAAAACGATCACTTGAATCATTTTCTATAATTGTGACGAAAGATCCACGATATAATACCCCAAAAGTCTTCCGCTGACATTTCAAGTCTTCCGTTGTATTGATCGATTTTGGGGGTGTTATATTTTGAGCTTTCTCCCCCTCAAACTTTCTTGCCCATATTGCGGGGTCATGGGAAAGCTAATCTTTCTTTTTCCTGATTTAAGCTCAATTTTCCTACCTTCATACTTAATGACAACTCTTGCAGTGGTGAGGAATGGTGTCCCAAGGATTATTGGCATGCATCCATCTCCCTTATCATCGATGATCATAAAATCAACGGGATACATGAATCCTGCGACATTGACCAACACATCTTCTGCGATTCCCAGGGGGTACACGTAAGAGTGTCCAGCGAAGGACAGCCTAACACGAGCGGGGGCTGGCATTTTTGACGTTAGTTGGGTGTAGATAGTTAGGGGCATAAGATTTACTTCCGATCCTTGGTCGGCGAAAGCGTTTAGATATTTCAAATTCCCGATGCTGGACGGTATCTCAAAGTTCCCACACGCCATCTGCTTAGTAGCCACTTTTTGTACCAATAGTTTCTCGAATATCGGTCCCTTAGGTAATGTATCATACTCATCTTTTCCCTCTTCCTCCTTCTCTGAACCCTGTTTGGAAGATTGGTTACGCCCGTCACCCTTTATCCAATTTGTTATAGTGCTTTCGTTTATATCATGTTTCAGGTAGTAACTTAAGGATTGGGATTTTGGCGGTTCTTCTGCGGTTTGTTCACTAGGGGTTTCTACCTTCTCATTATCCGTGTTGACAATTGTGATAGAATTAACAAATCGGGTAGTGGGGATGACGCTTTCTTTCCTCAGTAGCATCCTTTCGGGGGTTTTCTGGTTGGCATACTCCTCCATCAGGCTCATCATCTCACTCATTTTCTCTTGTATATCCTCTTTTTGTTTATAAACTGCTTCCTCGAATCTAGCAAGCCGCTCTGAATGAGTTGCCATGTATTCTCTCATTCTGGCTTCAAATTCCGGGCTAAGTTTCTCGGGAGGGGAATAAGGTGGGGCATAGTTTTGAAAAGTCTCAACATTCTCTCTAGAGGGTGACTCTGATAACGGCGTTGAAGTCATTTTCGAGACAGAATTGACAGTAGCCCGTCTAGGACTTAAGGGTCTCTTTTGCCTTTCCTCAAAATAGTCAACTTTTGCCTCAAGTTTGCATAGGAGTTCATCAGAGATTTGGTTAGTCCCTCCAGGTGTCGAGATTGCGTTGATGGCCGCTTTTATAGTATGATTAAACTCCCATAACTCTTGATTATCAGCGGCAAGCTCTTCAATAATTGCCCAAGACTCCTCGGCGTCCTTATCACGCAATCTACCTCCCGCGGCTCTATCGATTGTACGTTTAGTGTGATAGTCGACAAGGTCATAGAAAATCTGAACTAATAACCAAAGATTTATACCATGATTAGGGACTTTGTGGAGTAGATCCTTGAAACGAGCACATGCTTCGTAGAAAGTTTCACCCTGATGTTGTTCAAACGTCAAAATGTCATTTCTAAGCATCGCAGTCTTCCCTGGTGGGAAGAATTGGGTAAGGAAGCGAGTGGTGAGATCATCCCATGAGGTGATGGATCCCGCGGGTAAACGTTCAAGCCATTGACTAGCTTGATCACATAGAGAGAATTGGAATAGGCATAATCGGGTTGACTCTCTAGTTGCAACATCTAGGTCTATGGAATCTACGATTTTAAGGAAGTCCTTGAGATGTTGATTTGGATCTTCGGAACGAAGTCCATGGAATGCACATCCGCTTTGCACCAACCGGATGGTGTCAGATTGCAAGGGAGACATATTGGCTCCTTGGGTGAGCTCAATGGTGTTTCGGTAGCCTTGGTGGCTAGGTCGGGAATACTCTCCTAGGGTTCGGGGCCTAAGAGGTTGGTTAGCTAGTGATGGGTTTTGTGGGTGGTCTTGTTGTGGTGGGTTGATGGGTTCGAAGATGTTACCACCTTCCATGATGTCGGATAGTAAAGATTACAAACAAAAACATGAAGAAATAAGATAGACTAAAGAAAACCTAAAAATAAAAATAAAATCTTACTAGAAAGGAATCTAGCAAGTAGACCTAATAAAAAGAAATTCTAACCTAGACAATAACTATTCCCCGGCAGCGGCGCCAAAAACTTGATGCGTGGGAATTGCACCAGGCTTTACCTCTCGAGGGATCTCGAGAAGCTTACAATCCCCACCAGGCAGTGTACCTGATCGTTGTAGTATAGTATAGTGACAAGTACCGGGGGATTGATCGTTCAACTTAGGAATAGTGTCGCTAGGATTAGAAAACCTAAAAATTAGGTCTAGAGGTGAGGATGATTCTTTTTGTATTTTTATATTTTTATGAAAGCAAGTAAAATCTCGATTTTTATAGGAGTGAGCGGAATTAGTTGCTAGTCAACTAACCCAATAACTAAAATGCAATCAAAATAAAATAACAAAAATGAAAATAAATTAAATTAAGATAGTGGTGTGAGCAATATATGGGAGAATTGTGTTTACTTAGATTTCACTACTCCCTAGATATCTTTTACAGGTTAATTACTTGTTACAGTTGCGTGGATGACGGATTGTATTCCTTAATACCATTCATGGGGTGGCGTACTTACTTCCCCAATCCTATAAGCTCCTACTTCACTCCTATGTCGAGCCGGCTAAGAAGCTCCTAACATGGGATCACTAGAATTCGCTCATGCATTAAATACAATCATAAAAACCTAGTACACATCGGTTCATGTTTCTTAAGACGTTCAAGCAAGTTACACAATGGAGATCTGCCAGTTTTCTTAAGCCTAACATTGAAATCATTCATCCACAACAACTATAAACAAGCAATCAACCTATAATTAACATCTAGGTTTCATTACATCTAAGCAAATACATGAAAGATCTAGCCTAGCATGTTAAAATCAAGACAAGCATAAGATATATTCAAACAACACACAGACATATTGAATGAATTGAAAGAGGACTTATCTTAATTGAACATGAAAGGTTTCAAGGGGTGAAAACCTTTGAAAATACTGTTACAAACGACCTAGGGTTTATTAGGTTCGACCCTAGTATTCTCCACACAAGTTCCTCTCTTTATGAATGAAAAATAGAAAAGTATATATAGATTTTGTAAGGTGACGGCGTCAAGAGTAAATGTCTGACGCCGTCATCTCGCCGCCAATAAAGTTCTCGGACTGCCTAGATCTGGGTTTGACGCCGTCATGTGTAATCCTTCTTCAGGCCGTCACCAAAATAACTCTTGACGCCCTTCTTCTGACGCCTTCAGGTTTTCTTTGGGTCGTCATGGATTTTGCTCTTGACGCCGTCATCTTTTCCTTCTTGACGCCGTCAGGTACTGTTCCCAGCATGGAAAATTAAGTCTTTGCCATTTTCTTCACTTTTATGCTCCAAAAACGTCCAAAATGCTTCCTTTTCCAAAATTCACTCCCAAAGTACCTAAAATCACAAAAGGAACGATTTAGGGCAATATTTGGTCAAATAAATTAAATTCCGGGCTTAAATGACCCCCTAAAAATGGTTTATTTTTCGCCTCATCATATACCCTTACACTTGAGATTTGCTTGTCCTCAAGCAAATGCGCTTTTATTCTAATCAAAATACAAGTTAGGGGTCATTTAACACTAATATAAAAGTAATTACAACAAATAATCGTTCCACTAAAGACAAAAGACAAACACGGAGGTCATACACTAGCACCTCACAAATAGTGTTTAGATACTCACATCTCTCGGGTGTAATAAAGTAATATCACAATATGGAAATAGAAAACATCTCTCACTACCTGTCATTGCAAAATAGATTACCATAGTCTTGGGAAAGGATCAAACTTCCACCACATGGAGTAAGCACCTAGGATAAACTATCAAAGAGGTCTTTTAAAGGGTTGTAACGTTAGGTGTAGGGATATGGAATACACGGTTTTGTTGGATATAGGCAGTCTTTACTGGTGGCGAGTTAATAATCTTGGTTAATTACATGTACAATGTGGCGTTGCTAAGCCAAGACTAGACGACTCCACTTAAGCTAATAAATGAAAAATAACAAAAACATAGAATGAAACGGGATGGTAGTCCGTATGTTTTTTTTTTTTTTTTTTTTTTTTTTTTTTTTTTTTTTTTTTTTTTTTGCATACACTCTTACCCTACCATCCAAAATAATACATCATAGGGAATGAACATTCCCCTTAAACTTGAATTTTTACATACTTTACAATAAACTAATCTAATGACTTGTATCAAGATAATCAAAACACTTGGAGTACTTTTAAGAATAACGCACACATAGGGGTAATAAAATGATGTTCTTCCCCATTACTCTATAAAATAAGTACTTTACCCAATCGTCCCAAAACAATATGTACAAGGTTATGACTCGACTTAGCAACCATGTAATTAATTAGATAATTAACTAAGTGTTTAAACAAATGACAATAATGCACTAAAGATGAGTGCATACACGGAAGGCTAAGGCGATTTGGTTGTACATTTAAGTGGAGTGTAACAAATTCTTCCTTTAAGTAAGATACTTAAAGTTAGAAACGAAAAGATAGGCTCGGAGGGGTGTACTAGGGGCTTCGTATACTAAAAATGAGTACAATGCTAAGGGTGTGGGAAAAATTAGTTGACTTAACTAGCCAAGTAATATGACTTAAATGGTCAAGTAATTATGATACGGGTTTAACACAAGGGTGATCCTAATGCCTCTTATCATGTAGTAAATCCTACTACACGAATGTAGTCTCACTAGCGGTCTCGGGATGCATCACTAACGCAAGTTCTAAAATCTAAATGCTACCGGTACACTCATAAGCACTAATAGTAAATGCTTTTCCTATCAAATCTAAAGGCGAACCTCACGTATTTGGGTGGAAAATTTTTCTGAATAGTACGGTTTTGTGCTAGTCATACAATCTCCTATCCATGAGACGCTTGCTATGGCTAAAGTTTCACTCCTAAATGTTTTTAAATTTGGCGCTAAAATTACACTAACAAGTATTTCTCATAGTTTTATTACACATCTACTATCAAACAAACAAACTCAAGCGAAAGTGTATCTGTAAGGTATCATCATTTTATCCTCCCCTTATACTTAGGATGAACATTGTCCCCAATGTTCAAGTAAAGAATGTAAAAGTAAAACAGGTAAAAAGAATGAAATCAAATACTCCTCTGATTCGCTCGGTATGGATAGTAAGGTAGCCAGGTTAGATCTTCCTCCGAAAAAATGAACAATCAAAGCTTCCCTTCCAGAATATAAATAATCTTCTTGTCATACATAACCTGTAAAACCTGAGAAAACAGACAAGGCAATCTCGCGTAAAATCGGCGGCAATCTATATATGCTAATAAATCCTAGAAAACAAAATAATATATAATGCTTGTGGAACGATGTTTGCAGATCTCCTGGAGATTATAAAACTAAAGATTCAACAAAAACTTTAAGACTCCGTTAAAAAAATAAAACTGGTAAAATTTCCAGAATTTTACACGTGACGCCGTCAGGAATTTCTTCCTGACGCCGTCAGAAGTGACCTGCAGAAATTCTTATGTTAAGTTTCCGGAAAATTTCTGGAAAAAACTTCGTCATACTTCCTGGAAAATCCTGCAAAACATCATTATGAGTCGATACAAGCATTTGACTATAACAAATACGATTATACATGTTCATTTAATATTGTGGAGAATCATGATCGAGTTTGTTTCTTAGAAACGTATTTGGGGTTTCCCCTTACACTTATCTTTTGCGAAATACCTTTGGATGAAGTTAAGACTAAGCCAAACAACTAAATAAAGTATTTTCACCATTTTAGTTTTGAAACATGATCTACCAACAATAAAAATAAAGCCTGCATACGGAAACAAATAACAATCAAACAAAATAAAAATCACACATAACATGGGTTGCCTCCCAAGATGTTAGTCAAATCCTCTTTAAGTAAGTTGGTGTTCAATGTCCATGGTTTAAGAATAATAGGAACATTTCGAATCAACCATGGTCCATTTTCAAGTACATCATCAACACCTTTCTTAGAAGTGAACTTAAAGAAAAAGAACCCCTTTGCATTCATCATTAACTTTTGTATGCCAAACTTAGCCCACGCATTACGTACATAGTAATCAACAACAGGAAACGCAAGGCGTTGACCAAGGAAATACCCATAAAGAGTATTCTCAAATCGGAGATTTACCTCTTCCACTACTTGCATCGGGACAGAAAGGTCAACATTAGCCTTCTTGGTGCTACATTCCAACCTACGAAAATTATACCTTTAGTCTTGTAGCAAGCAAACATGCACCAGATAGGGGAAATTCATGTCGCATTTCTACCGCATTTAATTGGTTTCCTTGCTAATTAAAGTTGATAAAGCAATAAAAGCTACAAGATAATGTTTATTACCTGTTTGCATTAGATGCTGGTTTTCACTCCCAAATTTGATTGCATGTATACTTCAATTTTAGCAAACGGACTCGAAAAATTACAAAACTTGCGCCATCGTTCACAAAAACATTTTTTCAATACAATCAAGAATAAACTTCAAAAATTTTAGCGAAGTCAATTTAATTCAATATATTTGGCAAATGAGATACGATTCGAGTTTTCTAGGTTGTGCTGGTTCACTCAAGGGTCAAGTATTCTCGTTTCTCAATATATTTCACGTTTCTCAAGCCCAATTAACATGCAAGAAAGGTTTAAAATCTCAAGTAACGTAAAATACAATATTTGGCTAGAAATAGGTTTAGGAAAAATATCGGGTTTTACAGATCGCCCCTGTGGGAAACCTTTGAGGCATGTATCGTCCCTAAAGTTTGGCCAATTTGCATGTTTCGTCCCAAACATTTCGAAATATTTGAGACGATATATGCCCCAACAGGACGATACATGCCCCAAAGGTTTCTCACAGGAATGATCCTTGCAGTTTCGAAATGTGTGGGACGAAACATGCAAATCGGCAAAACTTTAAGGACGATTTTTGCAATTTACTCAATATCCAAATAAACTAAATTTATTTTATTCAAATAATACAAATAACACTTAAAAAAAAATGATCCAAAACTGCACCCAATTTACACCTTTAGATCTAAATGGGCTAAATGGGCCTAGTAACTTGGCCACACAAACTAAACCCTAGTCATTTCTATATTTTTCTTGGCCGCTATTATTTTTTATTTCTCTTCATCCTCATTATATTACTCGCTGGTAATTCATTTTGTTAGAAGAAAAAAATATCAAACGGTTTGTTACATGTAAAAATATAAACTGTTTATATTCACTTGGGCCTCACTCCAACAGTTGTTTGTAAGGGAAATGGGTTCGTCGTGGTGAAGAGGAATGGCAAGGGGTCCATGCTGGACTGGTGAGGTGATGGCGAAGCCACACCGTGTGCTCTTATAGTCTTCGTATATTTTACTTTATCGTTTGTATTTATATATTTTTTTAAATGGTAATTTTTAACTTTCTCACAATATTTGGATTAAAGCACGTGTTTCTTTATTTGAGTTTTTCTAACTTATAGGTGTACGAGTTAAGTACACTAAAATAAAACAGGGACTCTTGAAAAAGCAAAAAAAAAAAAAAATACTCAAGAGACTCATGAATTTTGTGGGTTTCTGATTATTATTATTATTATTATTATTATTATTATTATTATTTAATGTGTTTCTGACTATTTGTTGTACTTATTTTGTGTGCTTAGTTTATACCCTTAAAACACAAGTTAAAAAAACCCTTCATATTTTATCACGCTCAAAAATGTTTTGAGCGATTTTAAAATATATTGTAAAATAGGATGTTGATAGTTATAGATTGTTGTGTATATAGTTTGTTTGAACTTCTAACTTTTACCTTTTTGAGATTTTACAAAATAGTATCATCGCTGATTTGGTTCATTTGGTTAAATGTGTAATGCATTTGTAATACAGTACTCCTATAATAATTTATACTACTTTGAATCGAAATTGAGACAATTTATTTTAGAATTTTACATTAATAGCATTAAAAACACCCCTACACCCAATATTACAATCATTCAAACACAATGTACAACCCTTATTCTACATTAATAGCATTAAAAACACTCCTACACCCAATATTACAATCATTTAAACACAATATACATCCCTCATTATACATTAATAGTGATAAAGACACCCATACACCCAATATTACAATCATTTAAACACAATGTACAACCCTCCATCTTAACCTAGACATGAACCTGTGACCAAGACACGACTCAATAAAACTCGACTTGATACACAAGGCTGTGACTAAGCAAATTTAGGTGTCGGAATGACTTCCCGTAACAATTTTATTAATTCCATTCAAAAAAACTTTTCAAAGTACCCGCCGCTACAACGCACGAATACCCTGCTAGTAGAAACTAATGGATGACCATAACTCATCATATGTTAGAACTATCAATAAAGAACTCTGCAAGAAAAGCATCATCGTGATTTATTAATTTTGGTATTAAGTATCATTAATCGTCAATTTTTTTTGGCAATTATCATTTTTGAGAGGTCAAACGTGTAAGACTCTACATCCCTGAAAAATATAGTTTTTGCAAAACTTTTTAATTTTGATCAATATAAAAAATAAAAAAAAAAAAAAAAAAAAAAAAAATCTTAAAATGTATAATATTTGTTCGTCATCTGGTCTTTTAAAATTAATATTTTGACAAAAATCATCCTCAAACCTGCTCCAACGCCTATTAGGGATCTTATCGGAGCCCCCCATTGGAGCGAGATACTCCCCCAAACCCGCCTCATTCCCCATTGGGGTCTTATCGGGTTGTCTTTTTTGGGCACTATGCTCCATCATACTCGTGTCGTTCCTTGTTTATTCTTATTTTTACACTATTAACAATATGATTTTATAGAATAACTTTAAAAATCGAGAACCCATTAATAACATATTAAGTATTGAAATAAATCACAATTTTATAGAATTTTATAACACAAAACAAGCTTCTATAATCACAGTTTAAAATATTACAAAGACAAAAACTAATAAAAATTAGATAATTATATTTAGTACATAAATACTAACTTCATATTTTATGTATATAGATATATGATATGTATATGTATATATTTTGGGATGGGGTAGGGCGGGGATGGTGTGCCCCGTCTCCGCCCCAAACCCAATAAGAATCCCCGTTAAGGCCCAAAATCCGCTCCGAAACCTAATAAGCATGCCCCGCTCCGCC
The DNA here is from genome assembly GCA_030686995.1 of Artemisia argyi. NCBI lineage: Eukaryota > Viridiplantae > Streptophyta > Magnoliopsida > Asterales > Asteraceae > Artemisia > Artemisia argyi. Next base: position 12,040,249 of record CM060701.1, on the reverse strand, counting down.
CCAATAAGTTTGAGTTTTGGTTTTCCCGTCGGTTCGGTTTTTTTTTTCATCCATACAGAGCATATAGCAGTTCTACACTTGTACCTTACATGTGTTCCGATACGAAAATTCTCAAGTCTAAACTCGTGCATGGCACATTTGATTTTTTTCACCATGTGGGGTATTTACTACTCCGTAATAAATTTTCATTTTTACTTTTGTGTAATATCTAAATATCAACTTTTCTCTCATACAAGACAGCATGGCCCGTGCGATGCACGGGCTTCGATTATCATAAAATATCATTAGTCTAGCAACGGTTAATTAGGTGTGTTAATATTAGTCGTGAAACTCAAAGTGTTAAACTAAAAAATTCTCTTTATTAAGCTTTTACAAATAGAAATGTTTCATATGAAATATACACAAAGATATGTTTGAGCATTAGTACATGTGGTTGTAAGTAGTAGTGCATGTCTGATTTGCTTACTTTGCGGTTCTCATGCATTTTATACCTTTTTCATCAAACAAAGTAGTACATGTTTGATTTGCTTACTTAGCGGTTCTCATGCATTTTATACCTTTTTCATCAAACAATTCTATTTAAAAAATAGTTTTCAAGCACCTGTTATTCACATCGCATATACCATTTAAAAAAAGGTGATCCAAAACAAAAGCATATTTACCGGTTAATCATTAGCAAGTGTATACAATAATTTACAACTAAACTGCTCGGCTCAGTACTCCACTAACCAAAAAGTTCCAGTAAATTAAACAAACTAAGCACCACATTTGCTTTATACAAAAGTCATTTTACCATAAAACTTCTCACACACAAATAACCTAATCCCACGCCTCCATCCTAAGATATGCAGTCACCAACTACTCTTCTTACATATCATTTTTAATCATATGGTTAGTTATCAATTCTTTGCATCCAAACTTCTTGTATTTGCACTCCATCTTGATTGATTGAACCAATGTTCTTTGAGATCTAGTAGTTCCTATAATGGGATTCACATTTTTGGGCTCAAAGTGAAAACTTATGATAAGCTTTGTAGTGTATGTTGTGTTTAATGTTTTGTTTAATTGAAAGAAAAAGGAGATGAAAGAAATTCGTTTCAATTTTTCTTTTATATTTTCGGATATTTAAAGAAGCAAAGCTTCAAAAGGGATCGATGATGGTTTTATTCTTTCGTTAACTTGACCTTCAAGGTCTGATATTTATGTTGTAGACACGAAAGAAAAACATATATCTTTAATTATTGCTTTTCATTTTTTATTAAGTGTTGGGGAGTGAAGGTGAGGGTCTTGGTTGTGCCTAGGATAGAATTTGGTTAAGGTTTTTGGACTGATTTCGTGGCAGTGGTTGATTTAATACACATAAGTCGAGTCTTGTTTATTTGTTTTATTTCATTTGTGCTTTTGACTGATGATGGATGGGTTAATGGGTTATGTTACTGTCGGTTTGTTTGTGGCTTATTATTTGGGTGTTGAATGAGGTTGAACGGAAATGGAGATGGAGATGGACTAAGATAAGTTGTTATTTATACTCATCAAAACTCATATAAAAAGTCACATTTATAGACTTGTTGTTAATGATTTGTGAGCAACTGAAAAGATGAGAATTTACACCTATTAGAATCTTTCAATAACCGAGACTTTAGACATTCACATGGTTGGTTAATATCCGGCGTTTAATTTAATCATAATAAGTGCTAAAAGAAGCTTTACGAAATTACTACTTGGTTTATGCATTAGTTATCTTTTGCATAATAGAGTTTTTTGCATAATAATAGAGTTTCTTGACTAATGATATTAATGCTCACATTTAATAGGGGGAAGTCATTCTTTATATATATATAGATAATTAGTCTTTCATGTCTTTAATTTATCAGTAAAATATTTCTCTTAGTCTTACTAGTCTAGTACTACCTAATGTAATAATTAAAGTTAATTATTTAAGTGCAAAATTGAATTCAAGCGCATGTTTACAAGTGTGCCGTCCATTTTGTTAAAACACTCGAAAGAAGATTATTTTTGTAAATGGGGTATGAGACAGGTTCATTTTGGTAATTTGTTTTAATAATTATATTTTTCTTAAATTGTATTTTTTTTTTATTGAGGACAACTATTTTGGGACGGATGAAGTAGTTTATTTGTAATTATTTCTCCAACAAGGGTTGAAAGTGTTATTTTTATAAAGTTCTGGCACTTATATAGAAATATCAAATAAGAAATGTTTTTAAATGACCCGTTTCCAATACTATTTTACGAATTTGGACCACGCCTATGATTTTTTTCAGATTGAACTTTGAAATATCATCCGGTAGATTCATTAGTAGATAACTTTTTAACCATACATGTGTCTCCCAACTAATTTGAGGCGACATTTGACGCGAAATTATATTGTTTTCGATGTAAGCGAGTGTTGGGCGACATGGTAGGCGAATTTAAAAGCTAGGTGTGTGCTGGGTGAGCTGGGCAAGGGCTGGGTGAGCTGGGCTAGCTGGGCGAGGTTCTAGGCAAGGAATGGGACGAGATAATCAGGTGAGTTGGGTGAGGAATGTAGGCGACACAAATTACCAGGTGAGTTGGGTGAAGTTGGTTGCATTTATTAATAGGTCCATGTTGGCCGCACCCTCCCCTACAATTTAACCAAACCCTCCCTAAATGGGAAGGTGTACCTTTAAGGTACAAAATTTTTGTACTTTTTTTTTGGTCTTGTCTTGTAGTGTAGTTGTTGTTTTTGTATATATATATATATATATATATATATATATATATATATATATATATATATATATATATATATATATATATATATATATGTGTGTGTGTGTGTGTGTGTGTGTGTGTGTGTAAGTTTGTAATGTTTAGGTATTGTATTGTAATATTATTTGTTGTGTATATTTTTTTGTAATGTTAATAATTGCCTATATTACGTTATAAAAAATATAATGTTATAAAAAAAGCTGACGTTGACTCATTTGCATTTATAAACTACTACAAGATCAGTGTTTACACCTAAACTTAAATTATTTAAAAACAATAACTATTATTATAAAATTAAACGCCAACGTTAACATATTATTTAAAAACAACAATATCTATGACATATGAAGATTATTCATTTCGGTTAAAAGATCATGGAGCCTTGCACCCGACTGACAAGCGTGATCCTCAGGATTCCTTGCCAATTCTAACTCTATCTCCAATGTCTTTATTCTTGCCTTCAACAACTTGTTCTCGTTATCTTTAGCAACGCAGTTTGAGCATTGCGTTGAAGAAGATGCTGTTGAAGAAGAGGCTTGATTAAAGTACTCTTCTTCAAATTCATCTTTCCACTTGAAGTATCGACACCCATAGTCTTTTGTACCTGGCTGTTACATGTTAAGAAAATAATAAGAAATGTATTTTTAACAAACAAATTATTTACATAACTAAGCAAACGTATGATTATTTACCACTGAAAGAGGACATGCATAAAACAGTCGCCCACGACTACCATCTTGCCAGGATTTCCGTTCTACAATAAATAATGTTATTTACTAATTTAAATAAATATTTAATCATTTACTATATAATACAAACAGTTATATACAACATAAATCAATAATTATTTACAATGTTTTGTCGGTAAAATTATTCACAACATAAATCAATAATTATTTACAATGTTTTGTCGGTATAATTATTTACAACATAAATCAATAATTATTTACAATGTTTTGTCGGTATAATTATTTACAACATAAATCAATAATCATTTACAATGTTTTGTCTGTATAATATTTACTGCAATAGTCGATGTTGATATAAAGTTACCCATTCTTCTGCAATTGGCTCTCGGTAAAACCTCCATTGTGGGTGGTTACGCGAAAGTGGAAAAGTTGGGTCTAGCGTCGGTAAAATGTAGTGAGCACATGAGCTCTCCCCCACACGGGTAATCACAAGGGGGTCGATTCCTTGTGTGTTGTTTGTCCCGTAAAAAAGCGGAAAACATGTGTTCCAACCACGCTCGGATATAAATACAATCGGTCGGTTTATCATTGAAGCGATAACCAGACCCATCATTGGCATCACCATCCAGTGACCGTCAGGTGCACCTCCGTTGAGCCAGTCTATTGTATGCCAAAGAAAGCGAAAGTCTTGTTGCCCCCAGATATCTATGTAAGTTCTCCTATGGTAATCTAACTCTTGCAACAACCTATGTCTGGCTTCGGCCCACCTATGTTCGTTTTGAAAAATAATGTGAGCAACGCACCGAAACCCGCAATTCCCATCAGCCCCGACATTACGTATACTTATTACGTATGGACAGTAACTCCGTGGAATTGCCTGATGCGTAGGGATTGCACCAGGCTTTACCTCTCAAGGGATCTTGAGAAGCTTACAACCCCCACCAGGCAGTGTACCTGATCGATGTAGTATAGTATAGTGACAAGTACCGGGGGATTGATCGTTCAACTAGGAATAGTGTCGCTAGGATTAGAAAACCTAAATACTAGTTCTAGAGATGAAGGATGATTATTTTTGTATTTTTATATTTTTTAGAAAGCAAGTAAAAATCTCGGGTTTGAAGGATTTGGGCGGAATTAGTTGCTAGTCAACTAACCCAAAACTAAAGATGCAATCAAAATAAAATACTAGAAATGAAAATAAAACTAAGTTAAACTAAGGTTGTGAGCAATAAGTGGAGAAATGCGTTTACTTAGATTTCACTACTCCCTAGATATCTTTTACACGTTAATTACTTGTTATAGTTTCGTGGATGACGGATTGTATTCCTTAATACCATTCATGGGGTGGCGTACTTAACTCCCCAATCCTATGAGTGCCTACTTCACTCCTATGTCGAGCCGGCTAATAAGCTCCTAACATGGGATCATTAGAATTTACTCATGCATTAAATACAACCAATAAAACCTAGTACACATCGGTTTATGTTTCCTAAGACGTTCAAGCATGTTACCATTTGGAGATCTGCCAGTTTTCTTAAGCCTAACATTGAAATCCTTCATTCAATACAACCATAAACAAGTAATCAACACATAATCAACATCTAGGTTTCATTAGATCTAAGCAAACACAAGATAAATCTAGCCTAGCATGGTGGAATCAAAACAAGGACAAGATATAGACAACCAACACATAGACATATTGATTGAATTAGAAGAACACTTATCTCAATTACACATGTAAGGGTTCAAGGGCTGAAAACCCTTGAAAAACCTGTAAAATTCGTATATGGTTCGGCCTTAGGGTTTTTCCAAACTTGTTCCTCTTAATAAATGAAAATTAGAAAACTATATATAGAAAATTGAGTCTGACGGCGTCAAGAACAGATGGGTGACTCCGTCATCTCGCCACCAAAAGAATTCTCGGACTGCCTTGATCTACATCTGACGCCGTCATGTATTAAGTTTTTTCAGGCCGTCACGTATTTTACTCTTGACGCTCTTCCTTGTGACGCCTTCATTTCTGTACTGGGCCGTCATGAAATTTACTCTTGACGCCGTCAGGAAAATGCTCTTGACGCCGTCACCTACTGTTCCCAGCTTGGAAAATTAAGTCTTTGGCGTTTTCTTCACTTTTATGCTCCAAAAATGTCCGAATTGCTTCCTTTTCCAGATTTCACTCCCAAAGTACCTAAAATCACAAAAGGAACGATTTAGGGCAATATTTGATCAAATAAATTCAATTCCGGGCTTAAATGACCCCGTAAAAGTGGTTCATTTTTCGCCTCATCATATACCCTTACACTTGAGATTTTGCTTGTCCTCAAGCAAATGCGCTTTTATTCTACTGAAAATACAAGTTAGGGGTCATTTAACACTAATATAAAAGTAATTACAACAAATAATCGTTTCACTAAAGACCAAAGACAAGCATGGAGGTCATACACTAGCACCTCACAAATAGTGTTTAGATACTCACATCTCTCGGGTGTAATAAAGTATATATCACAATATGGAAACGGAAGATATCTCTCACTACCTGTCATAGCAAAATAGATTACCATAGGCTTGGGAAAGGATCAAACCTCCACCACATGGCGTAAGCACATAGGATAAACTATCAAAGAGGTCTTTTAAAGGGTTGTAACGTTAGGTGTAGGGATATGAAATACACGATTTTGTTGGATAAAGGAAGTTTTTACTGGTGGCGAGTTAACAATCTTGGTTAATTACATGTACAAGATGGAGTTGCTAAGCCAAGACTAGACTCGACTTAAGCTAATAAATACAAAATAACAAAAACATAAAATGAACATAGAATGAAAAGGGATGGTAGTCCGTATGTTTTTTTTTTCTCTTTTTCCTTTTTCTCTTTTTTTTGTTTTTTTCTTTATTTTTTTTTCTTTTTTTTTTTCTTTTTTTTTTTTGCATACACTCTTACCCTACCATCCAAAATAATACATCATAGGGAATAAACGTTCCCCTTACACTCGAATTTTTACATACTTTACAATAAACTAATCTAATGACTCGAATTAAGAAAATCAAAACACTTGGAGCACTTTTAAGATTAACGTACATATGGGGGTAATATATGATGTTCTTCCCCATTACTCCATAAAATAAGTACTTTACCCATGAGTCCCAATCGTCCCAAAACAATATGTACAAGGATATGACTCGACTTAGCAACCATGTAATCAATTAGATAGTTAACTTAGGGTTTAACAAATAACAATAATGCACTAAAAATGAGTGCATACACGGAAGGCTAAGGCGATTTGGTTGTACATTTAAGTGGGGTGTAACAAATTCTTCCTTTAAGTAAAATGCTTAAAGTTAGAAACGAAAAGATAGGCTCGGAGGGGTGTACTAGGGGTTTCGTGTACTAAAAATGAGTACAACGCTAAGGTGTGGGAAAAATTAGTTGACTTAACTAGCCAAGTAATATGACTTAAATGGTCAAGTAATTAGATACGGGTTTAACACAAGGGTGATCCTAATGCCTCTTATCATGTAGTAAATCCTACTACACGAATGTAGTCTCACTAGCGGTATCGGGATGCATCACTAACGCAAGTTCTAGAATCTAAATGCTACCGGTACACTCATAAGAACTAATAGTAAATGCTTTTCCTATCAAATCTAAAGGCGAACCTCACATATTTGGGTGGAAAATTTTTCTGAATATACGGTTATGTGCTAGTCATACAATCTCCTTTCCATGAGACGCTTGCTATGGCTAAAGTTTCACTCCTAAATGTTGTAAAAAATTTTAAATTTGGCGCTAAAATTGCACTAACAAGTATTTCTCATAGTTTTATTACACATCTACCATTAAACAAAACAAACTCAAGCGAAAGTGCATATGTAAGGTATCATCTTTTTACCCTCCCCTTACACTTAAGATGAACATTGTCCCCAATGTTCAAGTAAAGAATGTAAAAGTGAAAAAGTTAAAAAGAATGAAATCAAATACTCCCCTGATTCGCTCGGTATGGATAATAAGGTGGCCAGGTTAAATCTTCGTCCAAGAAAATGAATAATCAAAGCTTCCCTTCCAGAATATAAATCATCTTCTTGTCATACATAACCTGTAAAACCTGATAAAATAGACAAGACAACCTCGCATAAAATCGGCGTCATCCTATATAAGTTACTAAATCCTAGAAAACAAGATAAGATATAATGCTTGTGGAATGAAGTTTGCAGATCTCCTGGAGATTATAAAACTTAATAATTCACAAAAAACCATAAGACTCTGTTAGAAAAACAAAACTGGTAAAATTTCCAGATTTTTACACTTGACGCCGTCAGAAGTGACCTGCAGAAATTCTTATGTTAAGTTTCCGGAAAATTTCTGGAAAAACTTGGTCCTACTTCCTGGAAAATCCTGCAAAACTTCATTATGACTCAATACAAGCATTTGACTCTAACAAATACGAATATACATGTTCATTAAATATTGTGGAGAATCATGATCGGTTTGTTTCTTGAAAACATATTTGGGGTTTCCCCTTACACTTATCTTTTGCAAAAATACCTTTAGGTGGAGTTAAGACTAGGCCAAAACAACAAAGTAAAGTATTTCCACTATTTAGTTTAGAAACATGATCTACCAACAATAAAAATTAAGCATGCATACGGAAGCAAATAACAAACAAACAAACAAAATCACACAAAGCATGGGTTGCCTCCCAAGAAGCGCTTTTCTTTATTTACGAGTCTTGTAGCTAGACTCAAGGTCATGGGTTACTACGTGACACGGGTGAGTTCCTCATTGAGGACATCTTTGGGATCAAACTTAGGTTTCAACTTCCTATCGGTTTCCTTAGTATGGTATGACCTTTCAAACTTTTCTCCATCCGGATCATACAAAGTCATCCTCATATGCCATGATCCGTCACCTTCCTTAGGTGGCTTATCCCACCTCCATTTACACTTGTCTCCCTCTCTCTTCCATTTATTCATTTCTATGTTAATGGGCATTACGCTTAAGAACTCAATCATCTTCCTAAAGATCAAGGGGTCCTCAAAAGGGTCTAGCTCTTCATCTCTAGCTATGAGTTGTTCTACCGAATGTGTCTTTTCGATGAAGTCTTTTTCTAGATAAAATGGGCATTGAGGTCCTATAAAGTTCTTTTCTATCCAAGGTCCGTATCTAGACGGTCTCCTATTCATCTCTACCCAATGCGGTGTTGGTTCATCATCACAATCATAACTATGCTTCTTAACATCGTACACCGACCAAGTATCGCCTTCACCTACCGTTATCTTGGATTCCTTACAATCTATCATGGCACTAGCGGTTGCTAAAAATCCTCTTCCTACCAATAATGGGCATGTAGTGTAACTAACCATGTCTAGGACGTGAAAATCCGCTAATATAGTTAACTTTCGTATGTGAACAACTATATCCTTGATCATTCCAACCGGGTGGGCAATAATCCCATCCGCTAGCCCTATCAATACCTCCGTTTCCTCTAACTTTCTTAGCTTAAGAGCGGTGAATAAGGATAAGGGAATCAAGTTGAGGCTTGACCCTAAATCGGCTAGTGTGTCGAAGGCTTCAGATCTTCCTATCTTACAAGGCAAAACAAATATACCCGGATCATCAAGCTTTTTAGGCAACTTGTTTTGAACGAAGGCGGTCCCATTTTTACCTATCTTACACTTCTCATATTTTTCTAGGAGGGCACTATAGTAAGGAGCACGCGCTAAGACATCAATGACGGGGCGTTCAAGGTGAAGTTCTTTGAATTCATCGTCAAGGTCTTGCGTAAGAGGTGTTTCAACTATGCTTTTGACCGGCTCTATATTGGGTGTTTTATTTGATTGGTCCTTTTGAAGAACTTGGTTTTGTTTGAAACACGTGCTCGTGGATTTAACCGAGTAGTATTGTGGGCATAAAGTAGGTGACGAAACTGAAGATATGGAATTAATGTTTAGTTTCGGATTTTTGATTATGTCACTTGGAAGTGCTCCCATTTCTCGGTCATTGAGAATCTTCAACAATGCGTCAATTCTAGTGGTCATCTCGCTTTGCTTTTGTTTGAAATCGGCTTCAAACTTAGATATGCGAGCTTCTTGAGATGCCATGAACTTAGACATCAATCCTTCAAGGTTGTTGGTACTACCATAGTTGTTAGAAGGATTGTTGTTAAAAGTACGGTTGGAGGGTGGACCGGTTGGTTGGTAACGATTAGGCGGATTGAAAGAATTGGGTTGATTTTATTTCCACCTAAGGTTTGGGTGATTTTTCCACAAGGGGTTGTAAGAATCACCGTAAGTATTTGGCTCAGGCTTGAAAGTGTACCACTTATCTCCCGCTTCGTCGGTACGCGTGGATGCGTAGTTCGCAAAAGTTGTTCCGGGGAGTTCCACACAATCACGAGTGTCGTGGGGACCACTACATAATTCGCATGAAGAAGTGATTTTGTTCACTTGGCTTGAAGGCTTTGGAGCTTCGTAAGATTTCATGAGAAACTTGACTTGGTCCTCAAGTTCCATGATCCTACGGTCGGGAGTGCTAGAATTGTTCGAAGGCAAAGATATTGCCTTGACCGTTTTGTTCAAATCACGGGGATCATTCCAACTTTCGTTGTCATAGAGAGCAAGATCTTCTATGAGTTCCCATGATTGTTCCACACTTAGATCACGTAGCTTACCACCGGCCGATTGGTCAATGGCTCGCCTCGTGGAGATGTCGATATGGTCATAAAAGATTTGGACTTGGAGCCAAAGATCTATGCCATGATGAGGGACTTTTTGGAGTAAGTCCTTGAAATGAGTCCATGCTTCATAAAGAGATTCATTTTGACGTTGTTGGAACATCAAGATGTCATTTCTAAGCTTAGTAATTCTCCCCGGTGGGAAAAATTGAGCAAGGAAACGAGTGGTGAGATCATCCCATGTGGTGATGGATCCCGCGGGTAAACGCTCAAGCCATTGACTAGCTTGATCCCGTAGAGAGAATTGGAATAGGCGTAATCGGGTTGTCTCTCTAGTTGCAACATCTAGGTCTATGGAATCTACGATTTTGAGGAAGTCCTTAAGATGTTGGTTTGGATCTTCGGAACGAAGTCCATGGAATGCACATCGGCTTTGCACCAACCAAATGGTGTCGGATCGCAAGGGGGTCACATTGGCACCGGTGAGCTCAATGGTGTTTCGGTAGCCTTGGTGGCTAGGTCGGGAATACTCTCCTAAGGTTCGGGGCCTAAGGGGTTCTAATGGTGGGTTTTGTTGTGGTGGGATGACGGGTTCAAAGATGTTCCCGTTGTCCATGATGTCGGATGGTTACGAACAAAGGCACAAAGAAATAAGATAGACTAAAGAGAACCTAAAAAAATAAAAATAAAATCTTACTAGAAAGGAATCTAGCAAGTAGACCTAATAAAAAGAAATTCTAACCTAGACAGTAACTATTCCCCGGGCTGCGGCGCCAAAAACTTGATACGTGGGAATCGCACCAGGCTGTACCTCTCAAGGGATCTTGAGAAGCTTACAACCCCCACCAGGCAGTGTACCTGATCGTTGTAGTATAGTATAGTGACAAGTACCGGGGGATTGATCGTTCAGCTTAGGAATAGTGTCGCTAGGATTAGAAAACCTAAATACTAGTTCTAAAGGTGAGGGATGATTATTTTTGTATTTTATATTTTTTTAGAAAGCAATTAAAAATCTCGGGTTTGAAGGATTGGGCGGAATTAGTTGCTAATCAACTAACCCAATACTAAAGATGCAATCAAGATAAAATACTAGAAATGAAAATAAACTAAATTATACTAAAGTTGTGAGCAATAAGTGGAGAAAATGTGTTTACTTAGATTTCACTACTCCCTAGACATCTTTTACACGTTAATTACTTGTTATAATTGCATGGATGATGGATCGTATTCCTTAATACCATTCATGGGGTGGCACACTTAACTCCCCAATTCTATGAGCTCTTATCTCCTCCTATACCATGCCCAGCACAACCATAGGGATTATAAACAGTGGCTCATGCATTAAATACAACCAATAAAGACTTAGTGCGCGTCGGTTCATGTTTCTTAAGACGTTCAAGCATGTTACCAATTGGAGATCTGTCAGTTTTCTTAAGCCTAACATATAAATCATTCATCCAAGACAAGTATAAACAAGTAATCAACACATAATTAACATCTAGGTTTCATTAGATCCAAGCAAACACAAGATAGATCTAGCCTAGCATGATGGAATTAAGACAAGAACAAGATATAGACAACCAACACATAGACATATTGATTGAATTAAAAGAACACTTATCTCAATTACACATGAAAGGTATCAAGGGCTTGGAACCCTTGAAAAACCTGTAAAATTCGCACCAAGTTCGTACTTAGGGTTTCTCCAAAACTTCTCTCTTTTTAATGCGAAAATTAGAAAACTATATATAGGAAAAGGGGTCTGACGGCGTCAAGACTAAACTTGTGACGCCGTCACCTCGCCGCCAAAACTCTTCTCGAACTGCCTTGATCTACATTTGACGCCGTTATGTGATAATCATTTCCAGGTCGTCATGACTTTTACTCTTGATGCCCTACTTCGTGACGCCGTCAAATCTGTACTGGATCGTCATGGAATTTTGCTCTTGACGCCGTCAGGAAGTTACTCTTGACGCCGTCACCTACTGTTCCCAGCATGGAAAATTAAGACTTTGGCGTTTTTTTCACTTTTATGCTCCAAAAATGTCCGAATTGCTTCCTTTTCCCGATTTCACTCCCAAAGTACCTAAAATCACAAAAGGAACGATTTAGGGCAATATTTGATCAAATAAATTCAATTCCGGGCTTGAATGACCCCGTAAAAGTGGTTCATTTTTCGCCTCATCAGAATGTAAAAGTGAAAAAGTAAAAAGAATGAAATCAAATACTCCCCTGATTCGCTCGGTATGGATAATAAGGTGGCCAGGTTAGATCTTCCTCCAAGAAAATGAACAATCAAAGCTTCCCTTCAAGAATATAAATCATCTTCTTGTCATATATAACCTGTAAATCCTGAGAAAACAAACAAAGCAACCTCGCATAAAATCGGCGGCAATCTACATGAGTTACTAAATCCTAGAAAACAAAGTAAGATATAATGCTTGTGGAATGAAGTTTGCAGATTTCCTGAAGATTATAAAACTTAATAATTCAACAAAAACTTTAAAAAACTCCGTTAGAAAAACAAAACTGGTAAAATTTCCAAGTTTTTACACGTGACGCCGTCAATCGTGACGCCGTCAGAAGTGACCTGCAGAAATTCTTATGTTAAGTTTCTGGAAAATTTCTGGAAAAACTTGGTCCTACTTCCTGGAAAATCCTGCAAAACATCATTATGACTCAATACAAGCATTTGACTCTAACAAATATGAATATACATGTCCATTTAATATTGTGGAGAATCATGATCGGTTTGTTTCTTAAAAACATATTTGGGGTTTCCCCTTACACTTATCTTTTGCAAAAATACCTTTAGGTGGAGTTAAGACTAGGCCAAAACAACAAAGTAAAGTATTTCCACTTTTTAGTTTAGAAACATGATCTACCAACAATAAAAATAAAGCATGCATACGGAAGCAAATAACAAACAAACAAAATAAAATCACACAAAGTATGGGTTGCCTCCCAAGAAGCGCTTTTCTTAATTTACGAGTCTTGTAGCTAGACTCAAGGCCATGGGTTACTACGTGACCTTATCCCTTGAGATGATGTACCCCATGTAGTTGTGATCATTACTATTGTGGTGGTAGTGCCTCAACCTGTCGATACTTGCAATCACCTATCCACCTACTTTACTTCTCAGGTTAGCCATCCCATCTTGGCTCATGCCTTCAATTGTGAAAGGCCCATACCACCAAGGACTTGGTTTATCGGGTGGTATTGTTGTTTCCAAGTGTCTTAAGAGTACCAAGTTCCCTTCCTCAAATGGTACATGACTCTCTGCTGGTTGATTATGTACGAATTCGACCTGAACCTTATTGCTTTTGCTTCTTTCATATTTAGCCTCCTTGTAGCTTTTGATTCTTGCCTCCCATGCAAGAATTTTATTCTGAACACGAATGGGTGTCGTGTCAATGTTGTTTTTGAGCTTTCTCCAACTCAAATTCTCATGCCCACTTCGCGGAGTCATGGGGAAGCTAATCTTTCTATTTCCAGATTTAAGCTCAATTTTCCTGCTTTCATACTTAATGACAGCCCTAGCGGTGGCGAGGAATGGTGCCCCAAGGATTATTGGCATGCATCCATCTCCCTTATCATCGATGATCATAAAATCAACGGGGTACATGAATCCTGCGACATTAACTAATACATCTTCTGCGATTCCTAGGGGGTATACGTACGAGTGTTCACCGAGGGACAACCTAACACGAGTAGGGGCTGGCATTTTTGACGTTAGTTGGATGTATATAGTTAGGGGCATAAGATTTACTTCCGATCCTTGGTCGGCGAAAGCACTAAGATATTTCAAATCCCCGATGCTAGTTGGTATCTCAAAGTTCCTACACGCAATCTGCTTAGTAGCCACTTTTTGTACCAATAGCCTCTCAAATATTGACCCCCCAGGTAACGTATCATACTCATCTTTTCCCTTTTCCATTTTCTCAGAACCCTGTTTGGAAGGTTGGTTACGCCCGTCACCCTTAATCCAATTTGTTATGGTGTTTTCGTTTATATCATGTTTCAGGTAGTGACTCAAGGGTTGGGATTTTGGTGGCTTATCTAAGGTCTGTTTAGTAGAGGCTTCTACCTTCTCGTCATCCTTGTGGACAATTGTGATGGAATTAACAAATTGGGTAGTGGGGGTGAGGCTTTCTTTCCTTAGTAGCATTCTTTCGGGGGTTCTCTGGTTGGCATACTCCTCCAATAGACTCATCATCTCATTCATTTTCTCTTGCATCTCCTCTTTTTGCTTATAAACTGCTTCCTCGAATCTGGCAAGCCGATCTGAATGAGTTGCCATATATTCTCTCATCCTAGCTTCAAACTCCGAGCTAAGCTCCTCGGGAGGGGAATAAGGTGGGGCATAGTTTAGAAAAGTCTCGACATTTTCTCTAGAGGGTGACTCTGATAATGGTGTTGAAGTCGGTTTCGAGATAGAATTGACAGTAGCCCGTCTAGGACTTAAAGGTCTCCTTTGCCTTCCCTCAAAATAGTCAACTTTTTCCTCGAGTTTGCATAGGAGTTCATCGGGGATTTCGGTGGTTCCTCCAGATGTTGAGACTGCATTGATGACCGCTTTTATTGTATGATTAAACTCCCACATCTCCTGATTATCGGCGGCGAGCTCCTCAATAATTGCCCAGGACTCCTCGGCGTTCTTATCACGCAGTTTACCTCCCGCGGCCCTATCGATTGTGCGTTTAGTGTGATAGTCAACATGGTCGTCGAAAATCTGAACTAATAACCAAAGGTTTATACCATGATGAGGGACCTTATGGAGGAGATCCTTAAAGCGGGCCCATGCTGCGTAGAAAGTTTCACCTTGATGTTGTTCAAACATCAAAATGTCATTTCTAAGCATTGCAGTCTTCCCCGGTGGAAAGAATTGAGTAAGGAAACGATTGGTGAGATCATCCCATGTGGTGATGGATCCCGCGGGTAAACGCTCAAGCCATTGACTAGCTTGATCCTATAGAGAGAATTGGAATAGGCGTAATCGGGTTGTCTCTCTAGTTGCAACATCTAGGTCTATGGAATCTACGATTTTAAGGAAGTCCTTGTTATAGTTGCGTGGATGACGGATTGTATTCCTTAATACCATTCATGGGGTGGCGTACTTAACTCCCCAATCCTATGAGTGCCTACTTCACTCCTATGTCGAGCCGGCTAAGAAGCTCCGAACATGGGATCATTAGAATTTACTCATGCATTAAATACAACCAATAAAACCTTGTACACATCGGTTCATGTTTCCTAAGACGTTCAAGCATGTTACCAATTGGAGATCTGCCAGTTTTCTTAAGCCTAACATTGAAATCATTCATCCAATACAACCATAAACAAGTAATCAACACATAATCAACATCTAGGTTTCATTAGATCTAAGCAAACACAAGATAAATCTAGCCTAGCATGGTGGAATCAAGACAAGCACAAGATATAGACAACCAACACATAGACATATTGATTGAATTAGAAGAACACTTATCTCAATTACACATGTAAGGGTTCAAGGGCTGAAAACCCTTGAAAAACCTGTAAAATTCGTATATGGTTCGGCCTTAGGGTTTCTCCAAACTTGTTCCTCTTAATGAATGAAAATTAGAAAACTATATATAGAAAATTGAGTCTGACGGCGTCAAGAACAGATGGGTGACGCCGTCATCTCGCCGCCAAAAGAATTCTCGGACTGCCTTGATCTACATCTGACGCCGTCATGTATTAAGTTTTTCCAGGCCGTCACGTATTTTACTCTTGACGCTCTTCCTTGTGACGCCTTCATTTCTGTACTGGGCCGTCATGAAATTTACTCTTGACGCCGTCAGGAAAATGCTCTTGACGCCGTCACCTACTGTTCCCAGCTTGGAAAATTAAGTCTTTGGCGTTTTCTTCACTTTTATTCTCCAAAAATGTCCGAATTGCTTCCTTTTCCAGATTTCACTCCCAAAGTACCTAAAATCACAAAAGGAACGATTTAGGGCAATATTTGATCAAATAAATTCAATTCCGGGCTTAAATGACCCCCTAAAAGTGGTTCATTTTTCGCCTCATCATTGCCTCAATAAAACCATTGCTCACAGTATCTCCAACATATAATCTGTGGCGTAGACTATCACCCGTGTAAGAACTATGTCTTGGAGGCTCTTGCCGCAAGTTCAGGACTTTCGTAGATCTTGAATTTGTACTTCTTCGGTGATCTACGATTGGTACTTCATTCAAGTCCGAAACTTTTGTAGCCTTGGACTTTTTGTCCTTTGCGCTCGGACGTCCACGGGTATTTTCCTGAACAACAGGTTGACGTGTGTCCACAGATTCAGGTTGGTATATCCCTCTTAACTTGGGTAAAAAGTAGGGGAGGGTGTGGTCAACACCGGCCTTTATCATATCTAGATTTATTTTAAGAAACTCTTATAGTGCTGGTTCTTATGTGATTTGTGTGTGAGACAGCTGTGGTGATAATAGTGTTGGTTCTGTGGTGCTGGTTCTTATGTGATTCTGTGGCTGTGGGTCGGTTAACACCTTGATCTGCCACCTTTTGAGTGGTATGAATACATGCTCTGGCCTACCCCCAGTCCACTGGCTCTAGCTATAAGCATAATGAAACTGCTTAAGCAGTTTGTGATGAAACATGATAAGCAGTTTGTTGTTTTAAAAGCATATTTGAAACTTGATTTTTTTTTATTATTTTTTTTATAAAAAAAACCGATATACGGCAATGATGATTTTAAAAAATGATTTTGGGGTGGCATTTCCAAATGGACGACAATAAAAACTTTGCAACATTTGAAGTTGCAGCCATATATCATGAGACTCTATTATGTCAAACTGCTTATAATCTGAGCCAATTGATATCTTGATGTAATATTGAAAAGGCGTAAAGCTTATTAGTACCTCTTGTGTGTAAAATGGTGAATTATACATTTCGGCAGCCTTGTTACAATGTTGTTGCCTTTTTTGTGCTACTCTGCCCCAACCCTTGTTACAATATTGTTGCCTTTTATGATGCTCTGCTTCTTTGTGAGACTTTGTTTGCTCAGAATTGGTTACCTTGTTGTGATACTCTGCTTCTTTGTGAGACTTTGGTTGCTCCAATATGGTTACCTTCTTGTGATACTCTGCTTCTTTGTGAGACTTGTGTAGCTCAGAATTAGTTACCTTGTGATGATTCTTTGTTTCTTTGGTTGGTGGTTATGTGGTATAGTGTTTGCTGTAATGGTTATACTCTGCTTCTTTTGTAAGACTTGTGTAGCTCAGAATTGGTTACCTTGTGATGATTCTCTGTTTCTTTGGTTGGTGGTTATGTGGTATAGTGTTTGCTGATTGTAGTGTTTGCTGTAATGGTTGTGTTTGTTGTGATACTGGTTGGTTGATTGAGCTTTGTTTATAATCCACCAAAGCTGCAATTTGTGGAATCTTACTGTTGAGCTTTGCAGTTTGTGAAATCCTTACTGTTTGGGCTTGTGACATGCCTGTTTTTGACAGCCTTGTTGTGGGTTGGTTTTGACCACACCCTCTCCTGCTTTCTGGTGATACTTGAGTGTGGAATCTGCTGTTGAGCTGTTGAGCTTTGCAGTTTGTGGAATCCTTACTGTTGAGCTTGTGACATTCCTGTTCTAGTGATATTGTGGAATCTGCTGATGAGCTGTTAAAAAAATGGTTTTTAAAACCAAGACGATGACGAATGGTTTTTAAAACCGAATGGTATGGCGGAGTGATATTTTTATCACTTTCGCAACCATCAAATCCGAGCCTTGTAAAAATCTGAGCCTATAAGGCGATGACGAATGCAACATTTCATCCGAGCCTACAGTTGTGTTTTGTGTTGTCTTTGTGTGAACCTGCAGTTGTGTTGTCTTTGTGTGAACCTGTAGTTGTGTAATGTTTGCACTTTTGGACTTGATCACTTTGTTGTGGTTACTGCACTTGTGATTTGACAAAAAAAAAAAGGACTTGGCGATGATGAATTTAACTAGATCCGAGCCTGCAGTTGTGTTTGTGTTTTGTTTGCACTTTGGACTTGGATCATTTTGGACAAAACAAAAAATTGCACTTTTGTGCTTTAACAAAAAAAAAGGATTTAGGACTGCACTTTTGTGCTTTGACCAAAAAAAAATGAGTTGAACAGTTGGACAGCAAACTTGTAAAAAAAAAAAAAAAAAAAAAGCTGCATTAGGTGGGCCCCACTAGAGAGGGTTTGCAGCCTAGGGGACTAGACCCCCGTCCGGTCAACATAACCTTATTAATAACATATATTAACTTCCTTTTAAATTTGTGGATAACTTCAAAAAGTGTCTCTTGTGTTTTCTTTTTGTTCGGTTACAAGAAAGCCGAAAGAAAAACTACATTTTTTTTCCCTTTTTTTTCTTTTCTTTTTATTACAAAAGTGTCCTTGTTCCAAAAGCACAAAGATTTTGGTCTCTCGTGTTTCTTTTTGTTCGGCTACAGCCTACAAGAAAGCACTAAGAAAATATACTCACCCATTGCCGTGTTGAAAGGTGAATAAAAATGGGTCGCTTTTTTCTTTTGAAAGTGATAGGTCACGTTTACTGGGCGACACTTTACTTGATGCGACAGTTTTCGTTCATTTCTGTAAACCATTAGAATAAAGTTTGAACTGGAAAATTGAGTATATAAATGGGTTAATTAAGTAATTGGCTTATATAAATAACTTATTTATCCAAAAGTGGATAGTATCATAGGGATCGAGTAAGCGTAAAAACTGTACCGAGCATAAAGTCTTTTATCTTCTTCTTCCTCGTAACAGATTTTACATCTTTTCTTAAATCAAATGAAACTATCAATAATACTCTAGGAATCAAATATTTATAATATGTCATACCACTTTATAACAATTATAAGCTAAAAGCCTAAAACTAAGATCAGCCTCGATTCATAGATATTTTAGGGCCCCCCAAAAAAGGAAGCCATGTGCAGTCGAGCACCTGCACTTGCTCAAATCCGGCATTTTATAACAGTTGTTGTTCGGACTTTCTGAGTGAAGCGTATAATGTGATGGGTTGGTTAGCTAAAATGCTATTAATAGAGCCATGCATGGTTCTAGACTTCTAGTACGTTTTTGAGGTAAGGTAATTACCTTTAATTATCTGTGGTAAAGTTGGATAGCGAAAGAAACACTCACATGTCTTCCATTTCATATGTCTTTTGAGTTCTCGAGTCTCATAAAAGGAGAGAAAGTGGAGGGAAAGGGATGAAACAATAAAAAACTTGTGTTCTTGAGATTTGATAAAGAAAGAAAAGGACAGTAAAGGAGCTATCACGTGGGTGTTTTTGGTGCAAAATCCTTCATCCCAATTTAATTATATGTTTTTGGGATGGAAGTGAACAAAAGGTGGCCAAAAGACTTAACTATCCATATTTAATTATATTTATTCTTCTCTTTCATCTTCATTATGCTAGTCCTTGCAAAGTCATTCCACAGTCCAACTTTACCCAGATTTCATTATTTTGCACCTTTTTCATTACCATCACACCATCATAATATCAACTATTCATATTCAAAGAAATAATGAACAATTATTACTAAAAAAAACTGAAAAATGGATCTTGGGATGAAGCTGGTTGTAGATCCCCCATCACTGTTGTGTTGGTATTAGGTGGCAGTGGTGATGCGGTTTTGGGATGAATAATATTAACTGATGTATTGTATACTCATATGTCAAAAATCATGATTAAAGGGTATATTTGTAAATTCGTTACTCTTTGTTTCTAGTTTACATTTCCTTCCGTTTGATCTAGAGAACACAATAATTTTATAAAGTTTATTTACCCTCATGTACTCTTCTTTCCTTTACTACCATTTCCATTACTTTTCCTTCTCAAATAAAGTGGAGAACACAAGCAAATGACGCCAGGCGGTAGACCCATCAACTGGACCCAATTTATTATGATTGTAGACCCATCAATATGCCTAATTTATGGTGGTAGACCCATCAACAAGTCCAACTATCATTTTTATGAGACATGTGTTTGAATTGTTTTAGGGATGAGAGAATTGCAAAAATTATCCTTAAAGTTTGGTCAAATTGCGCGTTTCGTCCCTAAAGTTTAAAAAGTGCAAGGATCGTCCATGTGGGGAACCTTTGGTGCAAGTATCGTCTTTTTGGGGAAACCTTTGTTGCAAGTATCGTCCCTGTGGGGACGATATTTGCACCAAAGTTTTCTCCACAAGGACGATCCTTGCACTTTCCAAACTATAAAGACGAAACGTGCAATTTGGCCAAACTTTAGGGACGATTTTTGCAATTCTCTCGTTTAGGGATTTTGATTGAAACGATGAGTGAGCGCCTAATTTTGCCTTATCTATCGTAATAGTTAGCAAAAAGTGTTGTTACAAGCGTTAGGGTTTGTGTTACCTGTTGATTTTTAAGCTAAAGTTATTGCATGTTGCAGTTTTCTAGCCTTTTGTATATCTACTTTAGTTTAGGGCTAAGCATCGGTTCCGGACCGTACCGGACCGACCAAGACCAAGACCGAATTAGCCCAAAAACCAAAACCGAGGACCAGACCGAATGTGGTCAGTCCGGTCCGGTCCGGTCCAACAAGGCAAAATAGTTGGTTTGTGGTCCGAACCGAACTGGACCGACCAAGACCGAGACTGAATTAGCCCAAAAGCAGAGACCGAGGACCGGACGGAATGTGGTCGGTCCGGTCCGGTCTCGATCGGTCCGTCGATCGGTCCGGTCCGTTCGGGTGGTTTGCTCAGCCCTACTTTAGATGCAGTTGTTGCTTGTTATGGTTTTGCGGTTTTATGTTGATTTAACTATCCTTTTATAGATAGGAGACCAAACAAAAGCATTTAGTCCTTATGTGGCTATGATGATTTGCTTAACTATTAGAGGATAGATATCACTTAAACCCAATTGTGAATTTGTATCCATTAGGAGAAGCTTTTGCGTTTATAAGGCGTTGCATAAGACAATACAAAATATGAAAACATTTATATATTTATATCATATTTCATATATATCGAGTTTACAAAAAGACGTAGCATAAAGCACGGCATTGCGGTATGATTAAGCCTCACGTCTTTACGAGGCATTTGCGCGCCTTTTAGAACCATGGTTTTTATATAATAATGATATTTGCATGCTGTGAAGTATGGCCTGTGGGTATTTATTATATAACAGAAAGAGTGTTCCATTGCTTTAACCACAAATTCATAATGGGAGGTGATTTGCACATTATTTTAATGATTGACACACTTTGAATCATAGTGTCTTGACATTTATACCTAAGGATGAGCATGAGTCTGGAACCGGTGGAACCGGAACCGGAACCGGAACCGATGGATCTGAGAACCAAATTTTGTAAAAAGTAGGAATCGAGAACCTAACCGAATATAGTATTTGGTTCCGGTTCTGGTTCCGGTTCTTTTGGGTCTACCCGGTAGGAACCGCTTTTCTGAAGAAAAAAAAAAATAACTTCATGCATCAATGAATTAAGGTAATAAAAACATAAAAAATTAAACTTTTTAACAACATAGGTAATCAACTTAACGATCAACAATTATTTGTCTATATTTGTCTAGTTGAACATGTGGCTACGTGATGATCACATATAATAAACAAAGTATTAATAAAAGTGCTAGCAAATTTTAGCATAATGAACATGTAAAAGTTAATCGAATACAAATAAAAATAAAATATAAAACTTACTTTTAATGTTTTGATAATGATGATAGTTGTTCATGCGAGTTTTGAATGTTGAATGATATTGGATGTTATTAGGTTTACATTAATTATTGATTTGTGGATGTTTCAGTGAATTAAAGATTAGGGTTTAAAGTGTTTGGCTTGAATTTTCTGAAAGTAGGCTACTAGGGTTTTTTTAATGCTACATACGATTTGACATTTTTTTCATAAAAAGTAAAAGAATTACATATTTTTATAATTATTGGTTCTTTTGTTCTGGAACCGAGAACCGGTGGAACTGAACCGAACCGACCCAAGAACCGAAAAATCTCAAAATCGAGAACTGAAACTGGAACCATTGGTTCTGGTTCCAGTTCGGTTCTTCATGGTTCTGATCCGGTTCTCGGTCCGGTCCGGTTCTTTGGTTCTTTTGCTCATCCCTATTTATACCTCACATGATAGAAAATGTGTAAAAGTAATGTGAGAGTATAAATGTCAAAACACTCTAATTTAAAGTATGACAATCGATTTAAAGAGTGTGCAAAATCATCTCTTATTCACAATCAGTCAGCCACAACTCTATGCCCAGCACTTCGCGTAATTTGGCTACAGGTAATAGTTGATCTGATTATGTTAAAAAGAAAAAAAAAAGAAAAAAAAACAAAAAAAAAAAGTTGATATGATTGATTTGACTACTGTAGCTCACTTTTCAAAAAGGGGTGATACTCACACCACATCTTTTGATGCATGCACCACAATTTGTGCATTACAATATTGTACGGTACAAACTATAATGCACAAATTGTGGTGCATGCATCAAAAGATGTGGTGTGAGTATAGTATCAATTCTCTTTCAAAAGTCATTTGACTACTTCTTTACAATATGTGTATTTAATCAGGTTTAAGATAACTGCATCTTAAATTCGGATAGGTTGTAATTGTATATGTCTATTCTAAAATCCATTCTTTCTATTCTCAAAATCAAGTTCTTATACATTCGGTACAGTGGATCGATGTCTAAGTAATGATGGATTTTTTTCTTTCTAAAAATGGATAGTTTAAATGCTTCGCATGTAAGCTTGATATAAAACAAGTTTCAATGGATATTACTAACAAATTTCATAAATTGAAATGATAATTAATAGAAGAGTAAATTGCATGTTTCGTCCCTGAACTTTGGCTAGATTGCATGTTTCGTCCCAACCATTGCGAAAGTGCAAAATTCGTCCCTGCAGGAAACCTTTGAGCAAATTTTCGTCCCTGGTTGGGACGAAAATTGCATAATTCGAAAGTGTGAAATTGAATATTTCGTCCCAATCAGGGACGAAAATTTACTCAAAAGTTTTTCACAGGGACGATTTCTGCATTTTTGAAATGGTTGGGATGGAACATGCAATCTGGCCAAAGTTTAGGGACGATTTATGCAATTTACTCTTAATAGAATGTGGAATCATTTAAAATGCTTTTGTATGTAACTTTCATATGCAAAAGTTTTAGTCATAGAGTTCCTTTTTTATTGAAGTTTTGACTATAAACCTCCTCAACCTGTAGCATCACCCTCCAGAGTACACACTACACACTAACCCATGTAATCTCTCTTACCTTTTCCACAAAATTTCAGAATGACAATAGTTTTTGCCAGCATGTAGTTTTCCAATCCAATCTTCATTCATCCATCTAGAAATTTTCATCCATCCTCGTATCTTTAATGCCCGTATGGTTGAGACGTTTAGACTGGGTTTTGAGTTTGAAAACACGAATCAGCTATTTGGTTATTAGTTTCACTGTTGGATTAGATACAACCACCAAAAAATGTGCACATAGGTTGGAATTTTGACTAACGAGTTGAAATGGGTATATGGATTTCATTCAGATTTAAGATTTTTGTTAAGCGGGACCGTGAATGAAATGGGTATATCATAATTATAAATTTATTCTCGTAGGTCCCTCTCTTTTCTACTATAAAACTCAAATATCTATTCATTTTTCATATAATATTTTGTTATAAAAAATATAAACAATCGTAATGATACTTTTTTCATATCAATTGTCATTCTACACATACCAAATTCGATACTAATTGTCATTCCTATCAAGAAATCAAACGGCCCCATAATTACAAATCAAACCCTTTTACCTTACCCAAACATAAAAAATCCGAAACTAAAATAAAACCAACTTAACTACTCTTTTCGTCTCAAAATTATAGTCGATATTTATTTTTTGGGAAGTCTAAAAATAATTGTCCACTTTCTATTTTAAATAAGAAAAAAGATATTTTAGTTAAGAAATATTTTATTTGAATGGTTGAGATTTATAGTGGTATCATTTTTATTAAATTTTGTAATTTCTTTCTAATGATAATAATTTTGAGACGGATTAAACATAAACGAACGCTAATAAAAAATGTATACAAATGAACCAACAAATGTGGATCCAAAAACCTATATGAGCATCACTTCCTGATACTAACTCATCAATTCACTACATGAACTTTATTTTATGCAATTTCTTGTTAATTTCTTTTTCTTCACATCTTCATCTCAAGACTTCATCCATTATAAATATATCTTTCCCTTGCTATCAACAATAACTGAACCACAACACCATAAAACAAAGTATAAAAAATACATGAAAAAATATAAGTAAAAGTAATCAAAGCATCAAGTAACAAGGTTAAACCAAAAAGTCATAAACAATAATATAAATAACGATATTCCAAAGAGAGTTGGATTCATAAGGCTGGTCACAGTAAGGCAACTCAATCCCCTTCATTTTTACTGCCACATCAGCTTTCTCTCTCTAGCGATCTACATGCGATTGAGTGCTCCAGTAAAGACGACCTTAATAATATTAATTGGAAAGTGCGCCCTTTGTTTTTATGTGTGTATGTGAGTCGGTCGAGTTCACGACCAAGTTACAAAAAAAAACATAGTCGATCGATTAGGTGATTGGGTCTCCACAGAAGCATGATCGAATGAGAATCAATCGCCTCAGTCGATCGAGGCTTGTTACTGTGAGCAACCTAAGTAAAAGCACACAAAATAGAACCCTATGCAAACTCAAGACACAAAACAAATCTAGCAACTACTTTTAGTTATATTTATTCAATTTTTGTATAAAATATGAGTAAACAAACATGTTTGAGGAAAAAAGAAAAAAATTCAAATCACACAAAAACAAACGAATCTTTGAAAAAAATCACGAGGCAAAACCTAGATGCCTTAAAACATTACACAAATGCGAATAATAATAATAATAATAATAATAATAATAATAATAATAATAATAATAATAATAATAATAATAATAATAATAAAACTCAAGCCACACATGAATATGTATGGAAAATACACAGAAACTCATCAAACACACAAAATGACAGATCAAGTCAATAAAGTTTCCACCTCCACTTTTCAGTATAAGAGAGTCATGTACCTTTTGAAAATTGCAACATAAGTTTTCCGTATAAGAGAGTCATGTACCTTGGTTGCTTGGCATGCCAAATCTAGTTTTTCAATGTCTTCCAACGCTACCTTAATATCTCATTTAACATTTACACATTAAAATACCCTCTCTCTCATAATCTGTCATTTCACATGCCGAAATGACAGGGCCAAAAATGCATCCACATATGATTTGGCATGCATTTGCGTTATGGTACCTTACATTCTAAGTAACGATCACGGAAACGCTTTCTAGTTACCAACCTCGAAACTCAAAATTGGAGACGATTCTAAATCTAAATAGAGATATTAGAGTATGGGGAGTGGTAACGCAAGACCAGCGTTATTCCTATGTGGCATTACATCAACGCACGTTAACACGTTAACTCCATTTCCTACAATGCAGCGTTGGAACAACATTGGTATCCACGTTAACGCAATAACTTGCGTTGTAACGTCCATGTTACCTTTTGAAAATTGCAAAACAAGCCCCTCGCAGTGTTAGCAGTGTTAACGGCTAGTTTGTGAAAAAAAAAATGTTACCGTTTTGAATATAACGGCTAGTATCACAAGAAAAAAAAAAATATAACCTTATAAATGAACAACAACAACTATATACACTATCTTTCCACAAGCAAAAAAAAAAAATAACTATATCACTCATATTCTCACAAAATCAAAACCATGTCGGGACGAGACGATTCAAGTTTTTTTAATTCGATGGGCATTGTAAATGCTAACGCTAACCCGAACCTCGGGTCTTCGTCAAATCCTAACCCATTTGGTAACTTGTCATTCGAAGAACAACAACAATTGTTGTATTTGTGGCAACAACAAAATAACGCGGAACAACAAACACCCCCAACACCACAAACCCAATCCTCACAAGTGGCTAGTGTGGAAGTAGAACCCGAAGCTACGTCTCCACGAAAATCCAAACGTGGAGGTAAACGTGTTGCAAAAAAAGGAAAAAAAAAAACAACTAGTCAACGAGGTGTTTGATGAAAAGAATCCCGATGTGAGCGAGACTACGTTACGTTGGACACCGGAAGAGGAAGTTTTATATGCCGTGTGTTGGGTGGCCGTTTCTGAAGATAGGAATATTGGAGTTTCTCAAAAGGGCACCACTTTTTTGGTATAAGGTTATGAACGAGTTCAACCGGCAAAATTTTCAAGTTCGTAACAAAGATATAATAACAAGCAAGTGGCATACGTTGAATGAAAATTTTCAAAAGTTTCTAGCGGCTTACAAACGTGCCGTACGTTTGAGAAAGAGTGGTGAAAATGAAGTGGATGATATGAGGAACGCTAGACAAATGTATCGTGACGAGTATAAAGGTATGCCGTTTACTCAAGAGGAAGCGTGGTTAATTTTGAAGAAGTGTCCAAAATGGGACGCGCCGGCACCGATTTACTTAACCGGAAACGTCCCCGGTCAAAGCAACCAAGAGCTATTTGGTGATGATGTACGTCCACGTCCTGCCGGGAAACAAAGGACGTCCAAAAAGCAAAAGTCCGATACATCGACTAGCACCGGTGGAAGTGCATCAAGCAACTTGCAATCTATGACTACCGAGCTTCGACTGAGACGGGAAGCGGCCCAAATGGCGTACGAGGCGGCTAGAATGAAATACGAGACGGCTACGCGTATGGATGAATTTAGATTTCTCAGTATGAAAATGAGTGACGTTGATCCAGATGAGGCGTATTTCATCAAAATGGAAAAACAAAGAATCAGAGACAAATATAACTTGCGATCCACCAACCAATCCAAATGATACCGACTAGTTTAGATTATCTACTTATCGTATGTTATTTCGTCTGTTTCATTTCGTAATTTCTATTATGTATTTTTTTTTAATTGTAATGTTTATTTTTATTAATAAAATGCTTGAATGTTTAATAAATGATTTTGTTGAGGGGTATAATTTGTAAATTTGTAAAAAGTGGTGTTATAATTTACTGGTGTTTTTTGGTGTTATGTTATTTGATGCTGAGATTATGTGACACTGACGTGGCGCGGTGTTATTTAATAACTTGAGTTATCACTCCCTTTACTCTTAGGTTGGTAAAACATGACCCTTATTTATTAAAATATAATTTACTTTGATTTAAAAAATGATATTGAAAGAAGTTACGATTATTTGAGTTGATACATAATATATTTGAGTTGAACTCTACAAATACACGTAAAATGACTATAATGTGAAAAGAATAAATTACATAAAACATTTGTATATAGACGTTGACGTTGAAATTCAGTTTGTATATAAATTGATAGAATGCATGTCCAAATAATCACTCACATCTTAAGGCATTTCAGTTTTCACTGATACATTACATTATTGTACGTCTCTCACTATAATCTGCCGCTTAAGCGAAGGTATTCATAATCATTTGTAAACTTTAGTCTAGTCATAGTGCATGTGAAAAAATTTGGT
This sequence comes from Artemisia argyi, assembly GCA_030686995.1. Taxonomy (NCBI): domain Eukaryota; kingdom Viridiplantae; phylum Streptophyta; class Magnoliopsida; order Asterales; family Asteraceae; genus Artemisia; species Artemisia argyi. Next base: position 12,012,603 of record CM060701.1, on the reverse strand, counting down.
TTAAATACTTACTACGTATTATTAATGTCGCAGATGTCGCAAGCAATCCCAAATGATCCCTCAAACCATCCACATGAGCATGTGTCGCAAGCTAGCTCAACGACGCTGCCACCGAATCAACCGCGTTCAGATCTGATTGGTAATTGTTTCTATCCATATATAAATCCTTTATTCTTTTACTAATTACTTAATTCATATTGAAAGATCGACCGGATTTGGCCATGTGCGGAGTGGGTAACTGAACAAAGCTAGCCTCCATTTCTTTCTATTCTTGTACATGTATTAAGGGAAAAAAGTTTCTTTTACCGGTTTACCTAGCGGGAATATTAGGAAGCTTTGCATTTTATATTGCATTATGATATTTCATTATGTTAGAGATTTCACATAGATGCATAAAGTCCTATAACATAAGAGCCTAGCTACGAAGAGTTGGAATTAACATTCAGGTCGTATATATGTAAATTAATGTTAATATTGATAATATATAGCGGTATTTATCAATGTTTTAAAACCTGGTTTTTTTATCGATCCGGTTTAATCATCGGGTCATTGGTTCAACCGGTTGAACCGCAGGGTCAAACCGGTTCTACACTTATATATACTTGTTTTTATATTTAATATATAGTGTTGAATAATCACTAGATTTATCCAACTTTTGATTGAACCGACGAAAAAGTTTTAAAACTCTAATGATAATGCTTTGTTTTTAAGTTATATATCTATCATAATGTATATCAAAGATTTGCAACAATAACCAACTTATGATTATAAGTTATAACGGGTTATATTGAAACTATAATAATTGGTGTTTCTAAGAATAATGAATAACTTTAATTTATTGTTTTATATTATTTTAACTAACACTTACCTCAACTTGTCAATTAAACTTAAAAATGTTGATGGAGAAAAAATATTCAGTTAAATTTTTTGATAAAAAGTTTTGATCCGGCCGGGTTTATGAAACCGGGTCAACCCGGGTTAACAAAAAACCGGTTGTTCAATCCGGTTCTCAAACAAGCGAAAACCCGATCACATCTGGCATGGTCTTCGAACCGGTTCACGGTTCAACCGACCGGGTCAACCCGGTAGGGGTGGAAATGAGCCGAGCCGCTCGTGAAAAGCTCGGGATCGTATCGGTAAAAAGCTCGAACGAGCCGAGCCTAAACGAGCTCGAGCCCGAGCTCGAGCCTAAGTTGCAGCTCGTTTATTAATCAAGCTCGAGCTCGAGCTTTACATAAAAAGCTCGTTTGGGCTCGCGAGCCTAAACGAGTCTAAAACAAAATATGGTATTTTTACTTATATGCGAGCTGAGCTCGAGCTTATTAACGAGCTCAATAAAGATATATTACGAGTCGAGCTCTAGCTCGAGCCAAGCTTTAACTTTTCATGGCCAAATCGAATAAACGAGCCGAGCTCGAGCCGAGCCCGAGCCTATATAATATTCCACGAGCCGAGCTCGAGCTTAAAGTTTAAGGCTCGAAACGAGCCGAGCTCGAGCTCGAGCCTTTTAAAACTTAAATGAGCCGAGCTCGAGCTTTGGCAGGCTCGGGCTCGGCTCGTTTCCACCCCTACAACCCGGTTTTAAAACATTGGTATTTATTTTAATAAATTTTACTACTCCTTCAGTCCTAATTTTATTGTCCACGTTTCCTTTTTAGAATGTTTCAATTTAATTGTCCACTACTAAAAATATATCGAGAAGTTTAACTAAGTTTATTATATTACTCTTATTTAAAATTATTATTACATACCTTAAAGAAGACGTTAATTAATTATCTAAGGATAAAATTGTCATTCTGTCAAAAAATAAGAAAGAGAAAACTGTAATAAATATACTTTTTTTAAACTGTGTGTTTTTTGTCAGTGGACAGTAATTTTAGGACGGAGGGAATAGTAAAGATGCATTATCTTAGTATAAATACAGTGCTAATAACTACTGTAACTATTTGCATTGGAACTACTGTATCAGGAAATAGAGAAACTTACCTCAAAATCGGTGTCCCTTTATACGAAGCATCGATAAAATGTGACTGGAATGCTGCCAAAGCCATTTTGGATAACAACCGAGATATCGAATTGGTAAGGTGTAGTGTCACCGAACATGGGGAAACAGCACTTCATATCGCGGCATCCGCAAATGGTCCCAATAAGGTGGAAGAGTTTGTCCAAAATCTGGTGGACAAAATGGAACCGGAAGACTTGGAACTTGTAAACAAAAAAAACAACACCGCCCTCTATTTGGCAGCTGCAGCAGGAAACACTGCAACTGTTGAGATCATGGTAAGAAAGAATACCAACTTGTTGACCATCCCTGGTGGTGATGGAAGGAATATGATGCCACTGTATGCGGCTGCCTTGTTTGGACATTATGAAGTGGTCAAGTATTTATATGATCAGTCCGACGGATTGGGTGATAGCACAGATGAAAATCGCGGTTGGACAGATGAAAATCGCGGTTGGCTTCTTGAGAAATGCGTCGAGAGTGACATGTTTGGTAAGTATTATAGCATCTATTTATTTTCGCTTAACATTTTAGTTAGCCTTTTGGGGTTTATTATAATCTGTGCAGAGGCGAAGCTTCATAGGGGCCGGGGGGGGGGGGGGGGGCGCCCGACCCCTCGAAATTTTTTTTGCGATGTAGGGGGTATATAGTTTTCGTGTAGAAAAATTTCGGTATATTCGGTTTCGACCCCCCAAAAATTTTGGTATACCTGAAATATAGCCTTAGGAAAAAAAAAATTTAGATCCCGACCCCCCACTTACAAAATCCAAGCTTCGCCACTGAATCTGTGCACATGCATATTTCTCTATTCTATGCCTTTGTTAAATATTGGAGATAGCCTAGAAACTGTCGAAGTAATAAGTTAATTATGGAACTACTGGAACTTAACTAAATACACCAAGTCACATTAACAATCTAGCCTAAAAAAACTCATTTTAATCGCCCCGGAAAAAGCGAGTAGGTAACTACCTACTGTATTTGATAAGTGTTCCAATTTTTTACTCCCTCCGTCCCATATTAAATGTCCACTTTCATTTTTCAAAGTCTCTTTTTATAAACTTTGACTTTAAATATTTTTATGTGTGTTATATAATACTTGATGCAAAATATATGAATGAAACGAGTTTTAAATATATTTTCGTTAGATATAATTTTTATCAAGCATTATATAATACAAACAAAAATATTAACGGTCAAAGTTGGAGAAAAAAGACTTTAAAAGTCAAAAGTGAACATTTAATATGGGACGGAAGGAGTATTAAACAAAGTACAAGTATCTAGGTTGTGTCCTTTTGGGCAACTCGAATACAAGTGAAACAAAAAATATACTTAAATAATCTAAAAATACATTGTTCAATTTTTTATTTTTTATTAAACAAAGTACAAGTATTTAGGTTGTGTACTTTTGGGCAACTCGAATACAAGTCAAACAAAAAATATACTTAAATAATTTAAAAATACATTGTTCAACTTGTATTTTGGCCAATGTGTATTAAATTTATTGGGCGACCAATTGGTGAGATGCAAAAGTGCAAGTCAATCAAAAAATTAAATACGGGTTGCTCAATGGTGCAGGTCGAACAAGGTATTTTTTGATTATTTAATTATAATTTTTGTATAACTTTTTCTCTAAAAGACAAAATGAGAGTTGCACAAAATATAAGTAGCTAAAAAAAACACAACTTTACACACTAGTACATCTTGAGCGATTGGGTTCTACCAGGGATGAGCATTTCGTACCGAATACCGGAACCGTACCGGTATCGTACCGAAACGGTACCGATCCTGATATACGGTACGGTACCGGTACTACAAAATAAGGAGGAAAAAAATTCGGTACCACTAATTCGGTACGGTACCGGTACCAAATCGGGAAATTCCCGAAAAAAAACGGGAAAATCCCGATTTCCCGGTACCGGTACCGATACCCGAATCCCGTTCGGTACGGTACCGGTACCCTAATTTATGCTCGGGAAAAATTCGGTACCACTAATTCGGTACGGTACCGGTACCGTGCTCATCCCTAGGTTCTACTGTACCTTGGGCGATCTTTTTTTTTTTTTTTTTTTTTTTTTTTTTTTTTTTTTTTTTTTCATTTTCATTTTGTGAAAATAGTCAAACTTACTAAGAGAAAAAGGTAACTACATTTTTTATCCATGTGGTTTGACGGGTATTTCTCTTTCAGTTCAATTTTTAAAAAGTTTTGGGTTTGATCCAAAATGTAACTCTTATTACGGGTTTGGTCCAAATATACTAATGGCGTCAGTTTGACTTTTGTTGATTGTCATACGTTTTTATTCGTTTTTATACGTTTTCGTCCGTTTTATATGTTTCTTTTACGTTTTATCCGTTTTCACCAGTTTTTATACGTTTTCGCTCGTTTTATACGTTTTCATCAATTTTTATACGTTTCCATCCGTTTTATATGTTTTCATCAATTTTATACGTTTTTATTCGTTTTATACATTTTTATACATATATGAACGGATAAAATGTAAAAAAATGTATAAAAACGGACGAAAACGGTTAAAAAACGTATGAAAACATATACAAACGGACGAAAACGTATAAAAACGAACGTAAATGTATTAAAATGGACGAAAAGTATAAAACGGACGAGAACGTATGAAAACGGACAACACCGGAAAAAACATATGAAAACGTATAAAAACGAATAAAAACGGACGAAAACTTATAAAAAGGTTAGAAAATTGACAAAAACGTATAAAAACATGTGAAACTGTACAAACGTATAAAAACAAATGAAAACGTATAAAAACTTATGATAGTCAACAAAAGTCAAACTGGCGCCATTAGTATATTTGGGCCAAACCCGTAATAAGAGTTTTATTTTGGACCAAACCCAAAACTTTTTAAATAATTGGACTGTGAAATACTTGTCAAACCACAAGATAAAAAATGTGATTAACTTTTTTTCTTAATAAGTTTGACCCTTTTTCCACAAAACAAGATACACTGAGACCCAGTCTTACACAAATGTGCTAGTGTCTTACACAAGTAGTAATTTAGTAGGGACTGTAAAAAAATTAGTGGAGCCCTAACCATACAAAAGAGGATGTCGTCTTGGGTCATTTAGAGAATTTTATTTTATTTTTTCTCTTTTAAGAGGCATCTATAGTATACTCTTTTTCTTTGTGAGCAAAAATAGAATTTCCTCTTTATATAATGGCTTAAATTTGCATCTACACTAATTGACAACTAAAATATAAAATAACAGAAAAACATATCTTATGTCAATTACTAAGAAAAATCTTTACCCTTCTCCGTTTTTCACTTTAATTGTTCATTTAGTTACCTCATTTTCCATTGCTAACAAATCTCCATATTCTGTTTTAGATATCGCAATTGCGATAGTTAATAAGTATCCGGAGCTTGGAAGGAGCAGTACTATACTCGGACTTTTAGCTCGAAAGCCTAAAGCATTCCACGAAAAGAAATCTCCCTCTAATATCATAAAAATGGCCATCAAGTCAGGTAACCATCTCTGCTTACATATCCTCATTTGATTTCTGAATCCGAACCATACACACAGCTGTGTAGTTATTGCAAAATTAAATAACATAATTAACGAGACATGGTATATTAGTGGCTAAAGCGAGAGGTGCATACTAAATTAACTATGTTGAATGGTGGTGATTTATTCTTACCATCTTACCAAATTGATCGTAGTATAGTAGAACCTTAATTGAAGTTTATGATTCATCTGATATATGCCAGAAATTTGCGTTATATTTTACAGATTAACAACCAAATTAATTTACTCATAGATATCAGGCGGTATTCTCAATTTGCCTTGCTTTCTGGTTGTTTCTTTCAGTTTCTGCATTTTTTGTGAGAGAACCTGAAAAGGAAACCGAAGCATTGAAATTATTGAAAATTATATGGGGAGATATTGTGAAACGGTCTAAGAAGGAGATTGATAATATACTTAGAGGGCCACCGGATCAGATGAAGTCAACTTCGGGAAGTGTCGTCCAAACTATACAACTACTCATTTCTGATCATCTTACGAAGATGGAAACTTGTCTAGGCGTAAATCAAGTTCCGCAACTAAAAACACTTGTTTCTGAACATGTAGTAAGGCTGCAACTTGATACCCAGAACATAATTAAGGAAGAAAACAAGACCCTTTATGGTAAGGGAGATCAAGCTCTGGAACTACAAAAGTTAATTTCTAAACATATTGTGAAATTTCATGATGATACTCAGAAGTTAATTAAGCAGCAACATAGAGAAGAAGATTTGGTTCAAGAACTACATGGTCTCATTACTAACCATATATCTAGTATGCGTGAATCAACAAATTTGAAACCAAGATACTCTTCTCGGGTAGTGTTTGTTGCAGCAAAAATGGGCAATACCGAGCTTTTAGTGGAGCTCATTCGTGGATATCCGGATCTAATATGGAAGGTGAACGATAGCGGGGTAAGTATATTCCACACTGCTGCCAAACATCGTCAAGAGCATATCTTTAACCTATTGTGCGAGATAGGCGCTATGAAGGATTTGATAACCCCTCTCACGGATGAAAACGGGAACAATATGTTGCATTTAGTTGGGAAGATTGCTAAGCAAAAGCGACTAGTAAATGTGTCAGGAGTCGCTTTACAAATGCAAAGAGAACTATTATGGTTCGAGGTACATATATTCTTCTCTGTGATTTAGGGATTTTTGAATTATATAGTACTTTCACGTTTGATTAGTATAAGTGTAACACCATAAAGTAGTCGGTCTATAACATTTCTATTTTGCTTGTGTCATAGGAGGTAAAGAAGATGATCCCTCCTTCATTTCGAAAAATGAAGAACAAAGATGAACTAACACCACATGACATTTTCACCCGAGAACACAAAGAATTAGTTACACAGGGTGAAAAATGGACGAAAGAAACCGCAAATCAATGTATGGTTGTCGCAGCGCTTATTGCAACCATAGTATTTGCTGCAGCTTTTACGGTTCCTGGTGGATATAATCAAAACAATGGTATCCCTATGTTCTATTCAAAAGCTACCTTTGTGGTTTTTGTTGTGGCAGATGCCATTTCTCTATTTGCGTCATCAGGTTCAATTCTCATCTTCTTATCTATTCTCACCTCTCGCTATGCTGAGCGTGATTTCTTGGAAACTATACCAAGAAAGCTGATGGCGGGCCTAGCAACTCTTTTCATATCAATAGCAACCATGACGTTGGCTTTTGGTGTCAGCTTTTTCATACTTTACCATAATGGGTTTTTATGGATTCCAATTCTTATCGGCGTGTTTGCTGTCTTGCCAGTCATGCTATATGTGTTTTTGCAATACGGTCTGTTTTGGGATGTAATTCGGTCGACATACCTTTCTAGATACCTCTTTAAGCCCCAAAAACATGTTCTTTACTATGAAAACCCCAAGGTCTAACCATTGTTGTTTTCAAATTGTAATGTGTTTCACTTTTAATATTGTTGCTTTGTCAACTGGTTGTAATTTGCATGTATTATGTAATTTTCACAATAAGATGAGAATGTTTTGTTATCGTTGTTTTTTTATTCTCCCAAGCAATATGATGTGATTTAAAGCCTCATCGTAAAGATATCTTCGAAGAAATCAAAGTTTTCTCTTATTCTTGGATTAGACATAAGCTTAGTAAATCAATTCCGATAAAGATTGATTGGATTCAAAATCTTAGAGCCCGTTTGGTTCGCTGAAATTCGTTGTAATCTGAATTACATTACAATGTTGTTTGGTTGGCAGGATTGATGAAATTGTAATTCAGATTACATTACATTGGGTGTTTGGTTTGCAAGAAAATGTAATTGTATTACAACCAATTACGTCCAGTGATGTAATTAAGATTACATAGCAAACTTGATGAAATGTGTTGAACTAAGTTGCAATTTAGATTTTTACTAGTTAAATACCAGTATTTATCTTTTGTTGTTATTATTAATTATTATTAATATATTATTGAATTCTAAAAAAATATATAATAATTATAATAATTAGTTTTATATTATATATAAATATCTAAATATATAATTAATTTTTTAATAATTATTTTTATATTAAATTTATGATTTTTATTTATTATTATATTTAAAAACGTATTATTATTATTATTATTATTATTATTATTATTATTATTATTATTATATTAGTTCTTATATATTATTATTATTATTATTATTATTATTATTATTATTATTATTATTATTATTATTATTATTAATGTTTTTTTGAATTACATTAACGTTGCAAGTCAAACAAACATAATGACAGATTTCATCAATTACAATCCATCATATTACAATTATAATACTTTCTAATTCTTTGAATTATAATTCATTCAAATTACAATTCCTTTCAAAAATTACAATTCTTTCAAAAACATTCTGCGAACCAAACGCGCCCTTAGAATGGCCTGTAATCTATTATATATTTACACATTACAATTTGTTGTTGCTCTTTTCTCTAGCATCTTGCTAGGGTCTTTTAATAAAATTGGTGTTAAAAAAGGGCAGTATGGTATAGTTTGATCGTTTACAATTTCTATACAGTGTTAATCTACTCACCTTTTTAGGGGGTATTTGTCATCCACCTTTATACTTGAAAAGTTGAGTTGTTTGAAAATTTAAAACGGTGCGTTTAGTTGGTGAAAAACACCCCATTTTTTAAGAAATATTTCATAGGAAAATAGAAAAACCGAAAACACGTTTAGTCACACTTTTTACCAACAATATTTTAAAAAGACGAAACCCTAATGACGGCGGCTGACGACATCACAACCATAACGTGACGCCGTCACACTTGTAAAACTATATTTATTTTCGCATGCTTTCCTTTATTCATGTAACACTTTAGAGAGGCAAAACCCTAGACGAATTTCACAGTTTTTGTAAGGCTTTTACAGCCACTTTTGCTCATGTTTTATTAAAGTTAAGTAATCCATCTTTAATCATTTAATATGTTTATGCGTTTTTTGATTATACGTTTTTCTTTTCTTCAATTTAACATGCTAGGCTAAATTAATTAGTGTTTGCTTAGATTTAATGAAACATATTTTTTAATTATTGATTTTCGTCTCTTGTTTAATTGGTTGTCTTGCGTTGGGAATAGGAAAACTGGCTATAATCTTATATGTGTTAGCTTGAATGTCCAACTTAACGGCTTCATACCCTAGAGTGCACTTGTGGTTTACTTTTGTTGTATTTATTGTGTGAGTTGCGGTTTGTAAATAGTAGAAGATCCTAAGAAGATGACTTAATTGTCACTTATAGATCTAGGGTTTTCTAAAGGAGAATTATACACTAATAGAGTTGGGGACATTGACACCACCCTACGACAATATAGGAATACAACGCGCCAATTAAATAAGGACATGACAATTCAACTAATCAATAAGAGATAACTATGGAGTAAAGAAAGCTAAGTAAACACCTTCACCTATCATAAGAGTTACCACTTTTACTTTTTCGCATATTTAGTTTAATTTAGTTTTAATTAGTAGTTTTAGGGTGCGTTTGGTTTGTTGGTAGGTATGAAATAGGTTTAGGATTTGGTAGGGGAGAGAACATATTTAATTTTATTAATTATATATATTTTTAAATCTCTATATTTAAATTTAGTATAATATTTAAATATTGGAATATATAAAAGAAATAGAGAATGACTAGTTGTTAGAGAACTTGTGGCCAAAAATCAAAGCTGAGAAGAGTAGTGCTGAAAACCCACCAGGGGGGACTACTTTTGAATATTGGTCTCGTTCCCATATTTTAAGACAATGGATTTATACCAAACAACAAAACATAGGCATGATCCCAATCCCCTTCTCAAAACACCGTATCACAAACACCCCTTTAAACACCCACTTTTCAAACCCCGAGAAATTAATTGCTTTTATAAAAAAATATAGAAAGAATCCTACCGCATCTTTAGACCTATATCGTCATACACTTCGGCCTTCACAACACTATTCCTCTAGAGAACGATCAATCCCTCGTGTCTTGCCAATACTACACTACAACGGTTAGGTACACTGCCTAGGAGGATTGTAAAACTCGGTAGGTTTTTCCAAAAATCCCCATTATATAAAACGAAGCACGAAGCAGCAAGGAATGATGTGAAATGAGCTTTTGGTGTATTAAAGAAGAAGTGGCTAATGATTAAATATTCGGCTAGATGGTTAGACAGAAATCGACTATCGGATATAATGTACATATGCATCATATTACATAATATGATAATTCATGACAAAGAAAAAGCGATATTTCCCACATTTTTTCGAGGGGAGCAACACCGTGATTATAATCCCGTAAGAACGCATGGAGAATCGTTGGAAGTTACTTGGAAGATAATCAACAGAACAACTCATCTAAGCCTAACTGCCGATTTGGTGGAAGACATTTGGCATTGCGCAAATCAAACTAGTTTCCTCATTTTATTATTGTAATGTTTTAATGTTATTTGGTGCAAGACATTTGGTGTTCAAAAAAATGTTATTTTAATTATTATGTAATGTTATTATTATTAACGAAATTAGTTTTGTTGTTAAAAAAAATCAGTAAAAAAGACGAAAGTCACCTCTGGTGTGGTAAAAAATCGACTGTTGATCGCGGGAGAGAGAAACCAGATGTGACAGTCAAAATAAAAGTCGCCCATGATTAATGCCTAGCCTAACATCCGAACATATTCTACCAGGTCCTAAGAGCATCTATTATTATTGTGTTTCAAGACTAGCTTTAAAAACTTATAAAGATATTCAAGATTTTGTGTACAATATTGAGGAACTATATCATGTCTATGTGACATGAAAATGTATAAGATTTTGGAGAGGTCCAAAAAGTTTTTATTATCATTTATGTTGGAACAATTTATAAATTTTAAAAGTTTTAATTTTTAAACGGTGTGAATAGGTTAATAATATGAAAAGTTTTTAAAATTAATAAAAATGTAAGAGGTAGCAATTTTATAATAAAAGATCCCTTCGATTTCTCCAAGCAAAGCTCTTCGCATCGCAATGCCTATTGTGTCTGCTTGACCTTTCATAAGCGGAGACAGTGGATGCCCGAATGTTACTTTCTAATAAATCCAATAATATCAAACTAAAGAAAATCATTCTTATATCAATCACGTTCGCCAAAGCCAAATAAATACGAACCGACACATTACCTCTTTGGAATATCATCTTCCAATTAGAATTTAGCAATCAAAATCTTGAATGATGACATAAACGTCAATAGGAACAAACCAACAAAATTAATTCATACTCCTTCCGTCTCAAAATTATCATTAAGGGACAATAAATACAAAGTTTAATAAAAGTGAGATCACTTTTATTTTCAACCACTCAAATACAATATTCTCTCACTAGAGTCTCTAGTTTTTACTTAAAAAGGAAAGTGGAAAATAATTTGAGACATCCTGAAAAGGAAATATGGACTATTATTATGAGACGGATGGAGTAGTAGACAGCAAGAGAACCAAGCGAACGAATTACATGCGAACGAACAATTTTTTTCCCATAACTTTAATCAGAGCCGTATTCGAGGGTGCGCGAGATGTGCTACCGCACACGGCCTCAAAATATATACTCCGCTTTATATTTAGGCCTCAAAATTCACTTTCAATTAAAAAAAAAAAAAAAAAAAAAAAAAAAAACTTTAATTTTGTACAATCTTATGCCGTATATATTTGTTTAAACTTAAAATAGATTATCAAAATACTATATCTTTTGTTTCAATAGTTTGTATACGGAGTAATATATTTTTGACAATCGTATATAATTATCTTATAAGCTTTCACAAATGGCCTTCGTTCACTTAGCTACGCCACTGGCTTTAATGCTATGTAAAAAACGAAGTTAATAGAGTAAACTACATGGTTGGTCCCTGTGGTTTATACAAAGTAACAAGTTTCGTCCCTCTCTTTTAAAAGTTGCATGGTTAGTCCCTAAGTACGTAAACAAATAACACCACTGGTCCCTTGGTTTAACTGGTGTTAACTAAGGTTAGTTAAAATTTACAAGTTAGCCCCCTTTGGTTAAATAGAGCTGCATCGTTAATCCTTTGGTTAAATAGCGCTGCATCGTTAATCCTTTGGCTAAATAGCGCTGCATCGTTAATCCTTTTAACGTTTTCGCCCGTTTTTGTCTGTTTTTTTTTACGTTTTCGCCCGTTTTTGTCCGTTTTTTTTTGTTTTCGCCCGTTTTTGTCCGTTTTTTTTACGTTTTCGCCCGTTTTTGTCCGTTTTTTTTTTGTTTTCGCCCGTTTTTGTCCGTTTTTTTACGTTTTCGCCCGTTTTTGTCCGTTTTTTTTTGTTTTCGCCCGTTTTTGTCCGTTTTTTTTACGTTTTCGCCCGGTTTTGTTCGTTTTTTTTTGTTTTTGCCCGTTTTTGTCCGTTTTTTTTACGTTTTCGCCCGTTTTTGTCCTTTTTTTACGTTTTCGCCCGTTTTTGACCTTTTTTTTTTACGTTTTCGGCCGTTTTTGTCCGTTTTTGTTGTTTTCGCCCGTTTTTTTACCATTTTTTTTACGTTTTCGCCCGTTTTTGACCGTTTTTGATACGTTTTCGCCCGTTTTTTTTTTGTTTTCGCCCGTTTTTGTCCCTTTTTTTTATGTTTTCGCCCGTTTTTGTCCGTTTTTTTTTTTTGTTTTCGCCCGTTTTTTTTCCGTTTTTTTAAGTTTTCACACTTTTTTGTCCGTTTTTGTCCTTTTTTTTTCTTTTCGCCCGTTTTTGACCGTTTTTTTTTTTAAGTTTTCGCCCGTTTTTTTTTGTTTTTGTCCGTTTTTTTTATGTTTTCGCCCGTTTTTGTCCGTTTTTTTTACGTTTTCACACGTTTTTGTCCGTTTTTTTTTTACGTTTTCGTCTGTCTTTTGTCTAAATATAATTTTGAATTTTTTTTAAATAATCAAAGAAAAAAATATTTTCGAAAAAAAAATTGGGTAAAAAAAGGTTTCTAAAATATATTTTTCGAAAAAAAATTTTGGGTAAAAAAATATTTTTTCTAAAATATATTTTTCGAAAAAAAAAATTGGGTAAAAAAAAGTTTCTAAAATATATTTTTGGAAAAAAATTTTGGCGTAAAACAAAGTTTCTAAAATATATTTTTCGAAAAAAAATATTTTTTCTAAAATATATTTTAGAAACTTTTTTTTACCCAAATATATTTCTAAAATATTTTTTCTGAACGGGCGAAAACGGAAAAAAAACGTAAAAAAAAGGGACAAAAACGGGCGAAAACAAAAAAAAAGGAACAAAAACGGGCGAAAACAAAAAAAAAAACGGACAAAAACGGGCGAAAACGTAAAAAAAAAACGGTCAAAAACGGGCGAAAACGTAAAAAAAAAACGGTCAAAAACGGGCGAAAACAAAAAAAAACGGACAAAAACGGCCAAAAACGTAAAAAAAAGGGTCAAAAACGGGCGAAAACGTAAAAAAAGGGCGAAAACGTAAAAAAAAACGGACAAAAACGGGCGAAAACAAAAAAAAAAAACGAACAAAACCGGGCGAAAACGTAAAAAAAAATGGACAAAAACGGGCGAAAACAAAAAAAAAACGGACAAAAACGGGCGAAAACGTAAAAAAAGGGTCAAAAACGGGCGAAAACGTAAAAAAAACGGACAAAAACGGGCGAAAACAAAAAAAAAGGGACAAAAACGGGCGAAAACGTAAAAAAAACGGACAAAAACGGGCGAAAACAAAAAAAAAAACGGACAAAAACGGGCGAAAACGTAAAAAAAAACAGACAAAAACGGGCGAAAACGTTAAAAGGATTAACGATGCAGCGCTATTTAGCCAAAGGATTAACGATGCAGCGCTATTTAACCAAAGGATTAACGATGCAGCGCTATTTAACCAAAGGGGGCTAACTTGTAAATTTTAACTAACCTAGTTAACACCAGTTAAACCAAGGGACCTGTGGTGTTATTTGTTTACGCACTTAGGGACTAACCATGCAACTTTTAAAAGAGAGGGACGAAACTTGTTACTTTGTATAAACCACAGGGACCAACCATGTAATTTACTCAAGTTAATACAAACAGTTATATAATCAGATTCAATAAACATTGAATATTACATGACATTGCGTAAAGATTAAATAAAAGACATTATATAACATTAAATAAAAGACAAACTAAACTAATCATAGCAACTAAACTGGCCGAACCCAATGGGCTTTCGAGCCTTTATTATCTAACAAACATTAGAAATCACATCGGTTCTCGTTGTTCTTCTCAATAGTATGCAGTCAGATTGACATCCTTGAACCTCTTTCCATCCAAACTGTTTCCAACAATCTCTTTAGTATTACTGGCAGATTCTTCAGATGGATTTGTTGGAGTTATACCGGTGTATCCAGGAGCTGACTTCTCATTAGTAGTATTGGCAGATTCTTCATTTGCATCAGATGGATTTATTGGAGTTATATCGCGGTATCCAGGAGCTGACTTGTCACTAGTAGTTTGATAACTTAAGTTAGCTCCAGATCGATTATCATGAACAACACCTTTCAGATTTGGTGCTGCTTTAACCTCAGACCCATCAGCTAAACTCAATTCACTCGTATTCTTTCGGCCTTCAATTTTTGGAGGTGGTGTCAATTGGGCATCATATCCATCGACGTCGCTCATATTGTTATTGATTTGAAAACCTGGAGCTGAACTCATTTTGATCAAGATGAAGTGAGTTTAGTTTCTGATGGGGTGTTTCAATACATAAATTAGATGATGTTTAGAGACTTTCTAATGGGGCGTTTCATTCGTTCCATGAATAGATGTTTATATAGACTTTAAAGCAATTTGCCTTAAAAAAAGACCAAGACATTTACAAGTCAACTTATAACATGGGGATGAGTCAATGACTTGCTATTGGTAATATATATTTTACATCACAAACAAGGGTAAGTTATTTGGATCCTCTTATACGACCCGGTTAGGGTTTGTCCACAAAAAGGTGTAGATTGGTGGGAACATTCTAACCTCGGGTGCTTTTTGGCACCAGTCATTATCCACCCCACAAAGAATAGCTCCGAGCAACTCTCCTAGCCTAGTGGGGCACCAACTGGAGTGAGCCGAGACTCTCGGACTCTTGATCTCGTATCCACAAAGTCTCTCCAGTGAGCCCATAGGTTTTGCGGAGGTGGGTACCTATCTGTGAGCAAAGTGCCAGGGATGGGTACCTATCCGGTTAGGGATTGTATCGGGATACGACACTACTTTTAGCGTGTGCTAGCTCTTTAAAAAAATAGAGAGAAGAACTAGATATTTGTTTATCTTAAACTTTGATTGATTTATTATAATAAATGATTACAAGAGTATTGATAAGACAAAGTAGGGTAAAACCCTAAGACCTAAATAGGCCATTGCTCGGGCCCTGGCGTATCATTCCTCACTCCTTCAAAACCACCTTGCCCTCAAGGTATTGTCTTAAAACATTCTTAATTGACTTTCATAAATAAACATTAAAACAGTCCAAAGACACATAAACAAAGATAGATTATATGACATAATCTTTATGCCATACGTTTGGACTTCTTGAGTCGTTTGGGCAGTCCATCTTCCTGCAACATTGGCGTAATTCGGGATCCCATAATCTTCTTTGAATTGCAGCCTTCGCCTTTTTCTTCTTCATTCGTATTCTTTTGCCTTGGACATAACACAACACCGTTCTTCCGTCTTCCGCTATCCATGCCATAACACTTTCCACTCCTTCAAAAATCACCTTGCCCTCAAGGTGATACGAAGAATATGCAGATTGAGAGTCCGCTAATTCCTCGCTTAAATTCAAATGTATTTCACCCAAACGACTATCAAATTCACCACCTCCATCTTTAAGTGTCGATATCACTCTATTCAACTCATCCTCGCCAACCTTAAGCGCTTACCCACCACTGATGGCGTGTGTTATGTCGTTGTAGAATATCCTTATTCAAGTTTTAAATTTATAATAGTCGACTTATCCTATAACACACACTAACGAGCAGTGTACCCGATCAATGTAGCCTAGTTGGCAAGTAGAGTGTCGATCACTAAGAGTGGAACATTAATACCTAGGATGTTTATCATTATTTTAATATCTAAGTGTTTTACAATCTAATCTAACGCAGGGGGTTTTCAGTCTGAGAGACTGTCATGAATTGGTTTGATTAAATAAACTAAAACTATTGAGCAGAATACAACGAATGGAGAATACGTACACAGATAGATAACATATACAGATAGAAGGTCTGACTAATTATTAAGTTGCTTTTCACTTGTTTTATTGCTAGTTTTATATGATGAGTATCGTAAACTATTCTCTTACGTTCTTTTTGACTATAGGCAAGTAAACCCTAATGATAACTTATCTCTAAGAATTATTTATCATTTTTACAAGCTTACACTAACTTATAATGCTAGTGAATTAATCGTAGGAGGGGTATGGTGGCCCAAGATTGCTACTGCTAGACACAGAGGTTATCAAAGCACATATAACAAGAACCAAAAAAACATCATATAAACTTTAATCGATAGGAAAACAATTTTAAGGGGAGCAATATGGCGGTCATAAGCCCATCAATCCTGATGGATTAAAGTGTACTATTACAATAAAACAAAACTAATTAATTGAATTAAAACACATTTAGGACCTTCTTACTGTTATGAAATCTTCAATGTGGTGTGTCTTGTGTTGCCTTTTCATTTGTATTCTTCTCCTTAGGGTTTCTTCTTTTCGTTCTAGGGTTCATGGCACATGAAATCCGGTTGTATCTTAGGGTATTTATAGTTTCTGTCTGAGGGATCGATGCGGCGCATTGACTTAACTTCGCGTTGGGTCCAAGATTAATATATTCTAGAATATTCGTACACCGTCTTCAGATGCGGCGTATCTTCAATGCAATGCGGCGCATGTCCTTCAACATCTTAGATTTTATTTGGTGAAGTCTGGAGAGTGATGCGCCGTATGTCAGAACTGTGATGCGGCGTATCTGAGCTAAAACAAGTTGGTTCTTCTTTGTTGACCAAATTTTCAAATGCGGCGTATTAGATAAACTAGATGCGGCGCATTCTTCAAAGTCAGGTAATGGTCTTCGAATCATCTTTCAGTGGACTTTTCCAATCTTGATCATTTAGCTTCATATTTCGTCCAAAATCACTAACTTTCACCAATTGCTTGTTTTTACCTGAGAATTACTAAAGTAAACAATTAAGCATAGATTCTCATAGTTAATATTATAAAACAAGTTAGATAAATAGGATAAATGATGATATTAATATATACTTATTTGATGTCATCGAATATCCCCCCGCTTGAACTTTACTTGTCCCCAAGTAAACCTTAGATTTAAACTTATGACATTGTATCCTAAGAGATATTAGGATGTATTTTTTATAATTAAGCACTTATTTGTTTTATAATAATTGCACAATCAAACACTTAACGAACTAGAAATAAAATATATCTCTCAATCTCTCTACTAATCTAATTCGCTCAATTGCTCGGTCATGACGAATATTCTATCATAGGCTTGGCAAGCATACACATCTCCCCTACTAAAGCTAAGGAGTAACGAGTCTAAAGCGGTAAAAAGGGTTGATATGGCTTAGGGTTAAACCTAGCTTTGTTAAAATATCTCATGCATAAACTTAGTAGCTCGCTGGCGCAAGTCTTCGACGTTTCAAACAACGGATGGTCACTAGTATGCTTCTTGGATCGCTGGCGCGTTATTTGCATAACAGATGGTCACCAAGTCATATACGAGATCGCTGGCGCGTTATTCGATTAATCTAATACTCGGATGATCACTACCTTATCCACACATTTTACATTCTCACTTAGCCATCATTATATCCGGATGCTCGAAAGCTAACAACGAATACAATAATACGGTTGGGTATGGATAATATTTGGGAAATAAATTTGTGTAAAATAAAAAAAAACAAAACAAATAGATTAAGTCCTATATGTGTTTAA
Source organism: Artemisia argyi (assembly GCA_030686995.1). Classification (NCBI taxonomy): domain Eukaryota; kingdom Viridiplantae; phylum Streptophyta; class Magnoliopsida; order Asterales; family Asteraceae; genus Artemisia; species Artemisia argyi. The sequence continues at coordinate 11,994,657 of CM060701.1, read as the reverse complement.
TCACTTTCCTAACCATCACCTAAATAAGACACATATCATTGACTAACTCACGCTTTAACACGGAAACTCACGCTTTAGGTAGACATGAATTTGACTCAAAAATATCCTAATCAAATAATAAACCTTAGTTGGCGTTCCCATAACAGCCAAATCCCTTGCAATCCATAAATATAATACAACAATGGTGGCGATATCTACCACTTATACAAAACATACATCGTTAGTTTATTAAACTTCCAATTTTTTTTCCTTTTCTCTTTTTTCAATTTTTTTTTCATATCAAATAAAAATACTACTGGTGTAAAATTTCACCACTTCACCATCACAATAAATCTGGATAATTTTCCATACACTTCATAACTTTAGATATAAAAATAATAGTGAAAGTAGTAAACACACGAAAATTAAAATTACTACATCTACTTTCACTTCCAATTGCATTGTGCAATTTCCCGACCTAACCAAAGATAAAAAAATTACGCACACAAGCACAGGAAACACACTTTTGCCAAAAGCAACAAACCACTTACTGAAATCTACAGGGTAGGCTAAGGTGTAAAGATGTAACGAAACATTTAAACACAGGTGTAAGAAACGAAAAAAAATCTGAGGGTTTTTCTAGGGGTATCTTACTCTAAAAATGAGAGTAATAAAAGGGTTTATATGGGGGTTAACTAACCAATGTAGTTAGTTAATAACACATAACATATATAAGCTTTTTGAGTGTAATCCTAGAAATTTTACCAAGTTAGACAAGTCACTTCAATTATATCAATAATACTCATTATCGTGGTCTCGAATAGTATGCAAGCCAAGTTCTAAAGTTTACAAGTCACTGGTACACTCATATTTTTATGGCATTTGGGGTAAATATTAGGAAACGGATACGCTTAATTCTCACAATTATATATAATAGAAGTTATGTGTGCGCCTATGCAACTTAGATTTACAAAAAACATGCTAAATTTTTTTAAATTTAAGCATATTAAGCACATGTTAATGCATATTTTTGAAAAATAAGGACAAGTAAGCGTTCTAATTCTCCATCCCCACACTTAAGTTAAACAACGTCCTCGTTGTTTGAATTTACAATTAAAAACAGGAAATAGAAAGAATAAGAACGGAAAACCCCCCTGAGATTTGTTCGGAATGATCCTCCATAATGCGTTTGTGAGCAACATTCTACTTTCTATGCATGGAAAGCGTTCAAACCTCCATGAATGATGTCTCTACAGAAAGTACAGAAACATATATATACCACCAATTTTAAACACATGTAGTAAGATGTAACACCCCAAAAATTTGGTACAGCGGAAGACTCATCAAGCTTTCGGGGTGCTACGGGGATTGGTATCCATTCCAAGTCATGAAAGAACGAGATAAAGTAAACATAAGAAAACACAACCCAAACGGAGTTTTAAAGTTTACATTTATCCCAAATTTATCCAAAGTAAGGCCCAAAAGAAATAAAAGTAGGTCCACAATAATATATCAGAGTTTTAGAAAATAGATCCTTAAACCAGGAGCCAAAGTCAAGCCTCCAATCCAAGCATCCAAGGGCATCACTTAATTACCTGAGAAAACGCGCTAAAAGTCAGCTTTCGCTGGTGAGATCATAGGTTTAAATTCATAACTAAATCAAGTGTACATATACGCAAAACGCTTGCTAGCTAGACTAGGCCTCAATCATCCAACCAAAACGAACCAAACAAAACTAACCAACCCTATAGGTGCACGCTATAGCCCAAATCAATCAAATCAATAGCTTACCTAGTTGATGCGTAGGGATTGCACCAGGCTTTACCTCTCGAGGGATCTCGAGAAGCTTACATCCCCCACCAGGCAGTGTACCTGATCGATGTAGTATAGTATAATGACAAGTACCGGGGGATTGATCGTTCAGCTAGGAATAGTGTCGCTAGGATTAGAAAACTTAAAGACTAGGTCTAGAGATAAAGGATGATTCTTTTTGTATTTTTATATTTTTATGAAAGCAATTAAAAATCTCGGGTTTTAAGGAGTTGGGCAGAATTAGTTGCTAGTCAACTAACCCAATAACTAAATATGCAATCAAAATAAAATACTAAAAATGAAAATAAACTAAATTATACTAGAGTTATGAGCAATATGTGGGAGAATTGTGTTTACTTAGATTTCACTACTCCCTAGGTATTTTTTACATGTTAATTACTTGTTATAGTTGCGTGGATGACGGATTGTATTCCTTAATACCATTCATGGGGTGGCGTACTTACTTCCCCAATCCTATAAGCGCCTACTTCACTCCTATGTCGAGCCGGCTAAGAAGCTCCTAACATGGGATCACTAGAATTTGCTTATGCATTAAATACAACCAATAAAACCTAGTACACATCGGTTCATGTTTCTTAAGACGTTCAAGCATGTTACACAAATGAGATCTGCCAGTTTTCTTAAGGCTAACATTGAAATCATTCATCCATTACAACCATAAACAAGTAATCAACATATAATTAACATCTAGGTTTCATTACATCTAAGGAAACACAAGATAGATCTAGTCTAGCATGTTGAAATCAAGACAAGCATAAGATATATTCAAACAACACATAGACATATTGAATGAATTAAGAGAAGACTTATCTCAATTGAACATGAAAGGATTCAAGGGGTGAAAACCCTTGAAAACACTGTAAAATACGACCTAGGGTTTACAAAGTTCGGCCCTAGTTTTCTCCACAAAAGTTCCTCCTCTAATGAATGAAAAATAGAAAACTATATATAGATTCTGATAGGTGACGGCTTCAAGAACAAATGTCTGACGCCGTCATCTCGCCACCAAATAGTTTCTCGGACTGCCTAGATCTGGGTCTGACGCCGTCATGTGTACTCCTTATGCAGGCCGTCACCATATTAACTCTTAACGCCCTTGTTGTGACGTCTCCAGGTTTTCACTGGGTCGTCACGGATTTTACTCTTGACGCCGTCATGATTTTCTTCTTGACGCCGTCAGGTACTGTTCTCAGCATGGAAAATTAAGTCTGCCGTTTTCTTCACTTTTACGCTCCAAAAACGTCCGAATTGCTTCCTTTTCCAGAATTCACTCCCAAAGTACCTAAAATCACAAAAGGAACGATTTAGGGCAATATTTGATCAAATAAATTCAATTCCGGGCTTAAATGACCCCCTAAAAGTGGTTCATTTTTCGCCTCATCATATACCCTTACACTTGAGATTTGCTTGTCCTCAAGCAAATACGCTTTTATTCTAGTCAAAATACAAGTTAGGGGTCATTTAACACTAATATAAAAGTAATTACAACAAATAATCGTTCCACTAAAGACCAAAGACAAGCACGGAGGTCATACACTAGCACCTCACAAATAGTGTTTAGATACTCACATCTCTCGGGTGTAATAAAATAATATCACATTATGGAAATGGAAAACATCTCTCACTACCTGTAATAGCAAAATAGATTACCATAGGCTTGGGAAAGGATCAAACCTCCACCACATGGCGTAAGCACCTAGGATAAACTATCAAAAAGGTCTTTTAAAGGGTTGTAACGTTAGGTGTAGGGATATGGAATACAAGGTTTTGTTGGATATAGGCAGTCTTTACTGGTGGCGAGTTAACAATCTTAGTTAATTACATGTACAATATGGCGTTGCTAAGCCAAGACTAGACTCGACTTAAGCTAATAAATGAAAAATAACAAAAAACATAAAATGAACATAGAATGAAAAGGGATGGTAGTCCGTATGTTTTTCTCTTTTTCTTTTTCTATATATATATTTTTTCTTTTCCTGTGTTTTTCGATTTTTTTTTTTTTTTTTTTTTTTTTTTGCATATACTCTTACCCTATCATCCAAAATAATACATCATAGGGAATGAAAATTCCCCTTACACTTGAATTTTTACATATTTTACAATAAACTAATCTAATGACTCGAATTAAGAAAATCAAAACACTTGGAGTACTTTTAAGATTAATATATGATGTTCTTCCCCATTACCCCATAAAATAAGTACTTTACCCATGAGTCCCAATCGTCCCAAAACAATATGTACAAGGATATGACTCGACTTAGCAACCATGTAATCAATTAGATAATTAACTTAAGGTTTAACAAATAACAATAATGCACTAAAAATGAGTGCATACACGGAAGGATAAGGCGATTTGGTTGTACATTTAAGTGGGGTGTAACAAATTCTTCCTTTAAGTAAGATGCTTAAAGTTAGAAACGAAAAGATAGGCTCGGAGGGGTGTACTAGGGGTTTCGTGTACTAAAAATGAGTACAACGCTAAGGGTGTAGGAAAAATTAATTGACTTAACTAGCCAAATAATATGACTTAAATGGTCAAGTAATTTTGATACGGGTTTAACACAAGGGTGATCCTAATGCCTCTTATCATGTAGTAAATCCTACTACACGAATGTAGTCTCACTAGCGGTCTCGGGATGCATCACTAACGCAAGTTCTAGAATCTAAATGCTACCGGTACACTTATAAGCACTAATAGCAAATGCTTTTCTTATCAAATCTAAAGGCGAACCTCACATATTTGGGTGGAAAATTTTTCTGAATAGTACGGTTTTGTGCTAGTCATACAATCTCCTATCCATGAGACGCTTGCTATGGCTAAAGTTTCACTCCTAAATGTTGTAAAAAATTTTAAATTTGGCGCTAAAATTGTACTAACAAGTATTTCTCATAGTTTTATTACACATCTACTATCAAACAAACAAACTCAAGCGATAGTGTATTTGTAAGGTATCATCATTTTACCCTCCCCTTACACTTAGGATGAACATTGTCCCCAATGTTCAAGTAATGTAAAAGTGAAGTAAGTAAAACAAATGAAATCAAATACTCCCCTGATTCGCTCGGTATGGATAATAAGGTGGCCAGGTTAGATCTTCCTCCAAGAAAATGAACAATCAAAGCTTCCCTTACAGAATAATAATCATCTTCTTGTCATACATAACCTGTAAAACCTGAGAAAACAGACAAGGCAACCTCGCATAAAATCGGCGGCAATCTACATATGCTAATAAATCCTAGAAAACAAAATAAGATATAATGCTTGTGGAATGATGTTTGAAGATTTCCTGGAGATTATAAAACTAACAATTGAACAAAAACTTTAAGACTCCGTTAGAAAAACAAAACTGGTAAAATTTCCAGATTTTTACACGTGACGCCGTCAAGAGTAAACTTGTGACGCCGTCAGAAGTGACCTGCAGAAATTCTTATGTTAAGTTTCCGGAAAATTTCTGGAAAAACTTCGTCCTTCTTCCTGGAAAATCCTGCAAAACATCATTATGACTCGATACAAGCATTTGACTCTAACAAATACGAATATACATGTTCACTTAATATTGTGGAGAATCATGATCGGTTTTGTTTCTTAAAAACATATTTGGGGTTTCCCCTTACACTTATCTTTTGCAAAAATACCTTTGGATGAAGTTAAGACTAGGCCAAACAACAAAGTAAAGTATTTTCACTATTTTAGTTTTGAAACATGATCTACCAACAATAGAAATAAAGCATGCATATGGAAGCAAATAACAAACAAACAAAATAAAAATCACACAAAACATGGGTTGCCTCCCAAGAAGCGTTTTTCTTTATTTACGAGTCTTGTAGCTAGACTCAAGGTCATGGGTTACTACGTGACCTCATCATCGGTTTCACTCTCTAGGTCGTATTCTATGCCAGTTTTGTATTCCGGACCTAATTGCAAGCATTCTTTGTAGAAACCAAGCATCCTATTCATCACATAGTCTACTCCTCTACGTCTATCCTCATCATTCCTATAGTAAGCTACTTGTTTGTGTTCCTTTTCTATGTTCGATAGGAGGCGGTATTGCTCAATCTTATAGGGCATTTGGTAGGCAATCTCATCATTCTCTTCCTTGAACCTAACTATCCCTAAAGTCGGATCATAACTCATCTTAGTGGTCTCAACAAATGGTTTGCCGAATATTACTTGGGTTAGGCAATCATCTATCACCGGACGAGTATCTTCTACTATCATAAAATCGATCTCATAAGTGAAATTACCTATAATCACATGCAATCCCTTCACTCTTCCTACAAAATTACTTATCAAATTCTTATTGGGCATCATCTTATAACCAAGTTGTTTCTTCATCACCCAATTATAATAAGTCCTAGTCATGATGTTTATAGGAGATCTAGGATCGATATAAGCTTTCCATATATGCATATGCTCGATGTTGCATGGTATGTTGATGTTAGAGGGGTCTCCCATTTTGATAAGGGGTGTGCCAAGGATATATGGTGTCTCGGGGCCATTGAATAAATCCTTATGGTATTCCCGTTCTTCCTTGGTGGGCAACTTATCAAAGTGCTTTTCTATAGTCTCTACTTCCTCTAACTCCTCTCCCTTATTAACCTCAACTTCCCTAATTTCATCCCTAGTCTCGGTTTCTACTTCAACTTCATCTTTGTCACTTTCTTCTATATCCTTATCTTTTGGCTTAATGGTGACAACATTGACAAAGTGGACATGTTTGGATGATGAGGGGTCCTTAATTTGAATTCCGTTATTGGCGTCCCTAGTGTCCTTCCTAGGTGTAGTTAACGCTTGGTTGTTGAGGGCTTTCAACAAGTTGTCTATCTTGTTGGTCATCTCCGTTTGTTGTTGGTTGAATTCAGTTTCAAACCTAGCTATGCGAGCCTCTTGAGATGCCATGAACTTAGACATCAATCCTTCAAGATTGTTGGTACTACCATAGTTGTTAGAAGGATTGTTGTTGAAAATACGGTTGGAGGGTGGACCGTTTGGTTGGTAACGATTAGGCGGATTGGAAGAATTGGCTTGATTTTGTTTCCACCTAAGGTTTGGGTAATTTTTCCAAGAGAGGTTGTAGGAATCACCGTAAGGGTTTGGCTCGGGTTTGAAAGTGTACCACTTATCTCCTGCTTCGTCGGTACGCGAGGATGCGTACTCCGCAAAAGCTGTTCCGGGGAGTTCCACACAATCACGAGTGTCATAGGGACCACTACATAATTCGCACGAAGAAGTGATTTTGTTCACTTGGCTTGAAGGCTTAGGAGCTTCGTAAGATTTTATGAGAAACTTGACTTGGTCCTCAAGTTCCATGATCCTACGGTCGGGAGTGCTAGAATTGTTCGAAGGCAAAGATATTGCCTTGACCGTTTTGTTCAAATCACAGGGATCATTCCAACTTTCGTTGTCATAGAGAGCAAGATCTTCTATGAGTTCCCATGATTGTTCCGCACTTAGATCACGTAGCTTGCCACCGGCCGATTGGTCAATGGCTCGCCTTGTGGAGAGATCGATATGGTCATAGAAGATTTGGACTTGGAGCCAAAGATCTATGCCATGATGAGGGACTTTTTGGAGTAAGTCCTTGAATCGAGTCCATGCTTCATATAGAGTTTCACCTTGACGTTGTTGGAACATCAAGATATCATTTCTAAGCTTGGTAGTTCTCCCCGGTGGGAAAAATTGAGCAAGGAAACGAGTGGTGAGATCATCCCATGAGGTGATGGATCCCGCGGGTAAACGCTCAAACCATTGGCTAGCTTGATCACGTAGAGAGAATTGTAATAGGCGTAATCGGGTTGACTCTCAAGTTGTAACATCAAGGTCTATAGAATCTACGATTTTAAGGAAGTCCTTGAGATGTTGGTTTGGATCTTCGGAACGAAGTCCATGGAATGCACATCCGCTTTGCACCAACCGGATTGTGTCGGATTGTGATGAGGCGAAAAATGATCCGTTTTTAGGGGGTCATTTAAGCCCGAATCCGAATTTATTTGATCAAATATTGCCCTAAATCGTTCCTTTTGTGATTTTAGGTACTTTGGGAGTGAAATCTGGAAAAGGAAGCAATTCGGACGTTTTTGGAGCATAAAAGTGAAGAAAACGCCAAAGTCTCAATTTTCCTTGCTGGGAACAGTAGGTGACGGCGTCAAGAGTAGTTTCCTGACGGCGTCAAGCGTAAAATTCCATGACGATCCAGAAGCGATTTGACGGCGTCATGAAGGTAGAGCGTCAAGAGTAAAAGTCATGACGGCCTGGAAATGATTTGTACTTGACGGCGTCAAATGTAGATCTAGGCAGTCCGAGGATTGTTTTGGCGGCGAGGTGACGGCGTCACAAGCTTTGTCTTGACGCCGTCAGAACCCTTTTCCTATATATAGTTTTATAATTTTTCACATTTAAAGAGAGAAGTTTTGGGAGAAACCCTAAGTACGATTTTGGTGTAACTTTACAGGTTTTTCAAGGGTTCCAACCCCTTGATACCTTGCATGTTTAATCAAGATAAGTGTTCTTCTAATTCAATCAATATGTCTATGTGTTGGTTGTCTATATCATGTTCTTGTCTTAATTCTATCATGCTAGGCTAGATCTATCTTGTGTTTGCTTAGATCTAATGAAACCTAGATATTGATTATGTGTTGATTACTTGTTTATTCTTGTCTTGGATGAATGATTTATATGTTAGGCTTAAGAAAACTGGCAGATCTCCAATTGGTAACATGCTTGAACGTCTTAAGAAACATGAACCAACGCGCACTAGGTCTTTATTGGTTGTATTTAATGCATGAGCCACTGTTTACAATCCCTATAGTTGTGCTGGGCATGGTGTAGGAGGAGATAAGAGCTCATAGAATTGGGGAGTTATGTGTGCCACCCCATGAATGGTATTAAGGAATACGATCCGTCATCCATGCAATTATAACAAGTAATTAACGTGTAAAAGATATCTAGGGAGTAGTGAAATCTAAGTAAACTGTTAGGATCATACTTTTGTATTTTAGTCAAGTCTCGGTCATTACCTTTTGTAATAGGTTGCTTAGTTATTTAATCTACTTAGTTTATGTTACAAGGCTTAAGAATGTAAGTCCATGGGCCTTAAAGCCCACGTCTAAATGAAAGGAGGGAGGAAGGGAGTGTTGCCCTACTCCTCCTCCTATAAATACTAAGCTTATGTAACATTATATTTTGTTGGTTATTTGATTATCTTAAGGAAACTCTTGCTCTTTCACTTTTCATATTGTCTCATAATCAACCATCTCTCATTCTCATCCTACTTCTTTCATTATCATACTTGTGTTTACTAAATGGTGACCTAACAAGTGGTATCATTCGCCAAATAGAGATTGAAGTGGGTTTCTTGGTTTTAACGTGGGGTTTGGTGCTTATTCTTCATCTTTTTTGCATTTTTCTTTGTTTCTTTCACTCAAATCTTGAAGCTTGGACAAGTTTCAAGGTTGATATAGTGATTTGAAGCTTAGTTTTTTTGCATAAAGTTGTGTTTTTTAAGGTTTTTTTAAGGTTTTATAGCTTCTTTGATATTGGAAAACTAGTTTTTGGTAGCAAAATCTTCAATAGTTAGTGTTTTCTAAGTATTGGTGAAGTTATTTGATTAAAAGTACCTTATTTCTAAGCATTTTTCTTCAAAAATTTGAGATTTTTCAAGGTTCTGACCAGTTTACGCATAACTATAGTGAACAGTACGATTTTAAAGCTGTAAACAGTACTTTTTGTCCTTTCTACGCTTAAGTTTTGGTCAAAACCCTTTTCTTACGAGTAACTTTGGTCAAAACCCTTTTCTTACGAGTAACTTGGAAGTCTACACCTAAAACCTACGAGTAACTTCAATTTCTACGCATAAGTGGGAATTCCTACGCAGAAGACAGATTCTACGCCTAAGCTTTACGCATAAGTCTATCTTACGCGTAAGTTTCAGTTATCTACGCTTAACTTCATCCAAGGTTATATCTTCGTTCTTCAGTGACTCAGTACTTCCCTAGCTTGGATAAGTTAGTGGAATACTTCGACTTCGGATATCTTTCAAGCTTGGATAAGTTTGGAAGATTTGTTTGGTTGGTTAACCTTACGCATAAGTCTAAACTTACGCATAAGCCAAAGCTTACGCGTAAAGAGTAAACTTACGCATAAACTCTTTTGTTTACGCATAACTAACTCTTTACGCATAACCTAAAGTTTACGCGTAAGATTATAGTTACGCGTAAGAATTCTACTTACCCCAAGGTTTTTGGACTTAATCAAAGGAACGTGCATTTCAATCTTCTACAAAGATCCATTTCTACACAAGTGTTAAAAGATGTCTCAACCACCTAATTACTACTTCCCTCATACGCAGCAACATCAACATCAGCAGTATCAGCAACAACAATACCATCAGCAACAACCGTATCTACAACCTTCACAATCACACGTTCAACAACAACCGTTTAATCCACTACATCATTACCTAATGATGCAACAACATCAAATCATTCCTCAACAACAACCACATCAGATGTCACAACAAAACACTCAGTTTTCCTCTAAACAACCTCACTGGTTTGACAGAATGTGTGAAGTTATTACAACTCAACAATCCAGACATGAGGCAGGATCACTTGAAACACCTCCAATGCTTACACCTGGAAACTATGTTCAATGGTCAAGTCGATTCTTACGATTTCTTGAACTTAAGAAACCTCATGGGAAATTCTTGAAACAAGTGATACTTGAAGGACCATTTGAGTGGCCAACAAGATTTGAAGCTGGTGATCCACATGCTGATCCTCCACGTCCTCCTGGTGATAGACCCCTTCCAGAATCTGCACTCACTGAAGAACAGAAACTACACCGTGAAGCTGATGAGTATGCAATGGCTTATATACTTCAAGGTATACCTAATCCAATCTATCGAAGTGTCGATGCTCAGAAAACAGCCAAAGCTATGTGGGAACACGTTCATCTCCTTATGGAAGGCACTCAACTGAACAAAGATGATATGGAATCCAAACTCTACATGGAATACACTGACATCACAATTGAACCAGGAGAGTCACTTGAATCCTACTATCATCGTTTCACAAATGTGGTCAATGATCTGGAACGTCACAAAATCACAGTACCAAGGATCGCTGTGAACTCCAAATTTGTTGGTAGTCTTGGCCCTGATTGGCATAAATATGTGACATTTGTTTGTCAAACAAAAAATCTTCATGATGAACCATATGGTTTGTTGTATGATTTTCTGAAACACCATGAACCTGAAGTTGAAAAAGATCGAGCTCTACGAGGAGGATACACACCAACACCAACACCAAATTCTTTGGCACTCGTAGCTCAATCTCCCTATGCTCCACCACCAATGTCAAATCATGCATATGTTCAAGAGCAAAACTACTTCAGCTATCCACAATCTTCTACCTTGAACCAAATGGTCCCTTATGATTCATCTCCACAGAATGCTTCTACTCAACTTGTTCCGTCAAACAACAATGATGTTGTGTACTACTCAAACTCCAATGACGATGACGATGATGACTTTAATACGTTGAATCAGGGTCTTGCTCTTATTGCTCGTGCTTTCATCAAATTCTCCAACAAAACAAACAACCATCAACATTCATCTTCTAATACAAGGAATCAAGCTGTTGTCAATGATGGAAGAGTGGAAATTCAGAATCGTAACTATGGTCGATCTGGTTCAGGAAGTTCTTCAGGAAATTATGGGAATGGTCAAAGGTTTAGTAACAATGGAGGGTTCAGGAACAACTCAGGATCTTCTCAACAAAGGTCTGATCCAGTTGCAACTAGAAACTCCAACTCAGGGAATGCAGTGTGGTGCTATAACTGTAATGAACAAGGTCATATAGCGACAGCATGTACCAAACCGAGAACTCGGGGTAGTAAGTTTCACAAGCAGGCATTACTCATGGCTCTTCAAGATGAAAAAGATGGACATTTCCCTGAACAGGACAACAACTTCATGGCAAATGTGAACAACGATGATGACATGGAAGATCTGGAAGCCAATGCAGCTGTGATGCTTATGGCCAACATGCAGGAACTTCAGTTTAATGATTCAGGTCCAGTGTATGACACTGACGGCTTGTCTCAGGTACATGATCATAAAGCATGCCTAATACATGAAATAGCCTCACCTTCTGCTTCTGAATCAGATAATGCGCAAGTTGTTCCATTTAAATCATCTTCATCATCTCAAAAAGATGAACAAATAAGCACAGTTGTCATATTCGATGATGACACAGTTGTTTCATTTGATGATCCTATTGAGAATGATAAACATGATCATTTCGAACAACATGAACCATCATTTGATCCAGACCCTGACCTCATAATGTTATCTAAACAACTGAATGATCAACAATTGCTAATTGCAAAATGCAACGAGAAAAACAAAGTTTTAAAAGAAACTAATGCGGCACTTGCAAGAGATATTGAGTGTTATAAAATTCAGCTTTCAAATCAGGAAGACAAGATTAAACATGCAAAAAATTTTGAAAAAGCTTTTCAAGATTCTTACAACAAAGAACAAGATCTTCAACGCAAAATGCAAGATTTAATTGAGTCAAACGGAAAGTTGATTTCAAAACTTGAAAGTGAAAAGTGTGAATTGAAAATGCAAGTTGAACGTCTTCAAACAGTACTTTCAAAAACTGAAACAGAATTGTCAAGTTGTAAAAAGGAGTTTTGTGAACATAAAATACGAAAAAGGAAGTATATAGATGACTTACTCGGTGATATTGTTGATCTTGAAAAACAACTCAAAGAATTTCGTCACATTGTTTACAAACACGGGAACTCTGTCACAACAATTCAGAAATTTTCTTTAAAACCGAGACCCGATAAAGGATTTGCACTTTGCGATTTCAAATCAATGTTTCTTCACACAGCGTTCAAAGAAAATCCTAAGATTTACAGTATGGACCACATGCTTGATAATACGATTGTGCGTGCTGTTGTTTTTGATACTGAGGAAGAAGAAGAACTTGAAGATGAGAGTCGATCTAAAATGAGTTATGTTCAATATTGGACACCATATGATTATTCAAAAGCTCCTCCCATTTCTAAATCTTTTGTTACTCAAAAGGACTTACCTGAGAAATCATGGTTTGTCGAAGATTCATATGTTTCATCTTCTAATGCGGCCCCTGTCCAAACTGTAGCACAAATAAATGGTCCTTTACCATCATCCGGTGAACTTTCACCTTTACCGAAAAGTTGTCGTGTCATAAATTATTTCAAAACTTTTATGGAAGACATCGAAATTTTGGAGGAAACAATTGAACGTAATTCTGTAATAAAAGTTGAAACTTTTCAATCCGCTTACGAGCGCGAAAAGAGAGATATTTTTCAAAAACAAATGTTGCCAATTGTCAAACACCTCCGTCTCTGTGCTGCACGTTGGGATCAGGAACTTCAAAAGGAGGTCAAAAATATGATAAACGTTTTCAATGCTACTGAAAATGACATTTTGGTTCAAAAGCAAAGAAATAGAGTTTTAAAAAATGATGCTGATCGACTCTTGGAACAAGTTCTCAATGCTGATATTTTGTCTATTATCATGAATGATCTCTATAAATCTGGTACTTCTATGCTTGTGGATGATCTTTGTGTTGATAATAATTTGTTGAACGTGGAATTAGAGACACTTAAACATGAGAATGACAATTTGAGGAAAAAGAATGATGATGTGACAAAACAGTTTTCAAAAGAAATTTGTCAACTCAAACAAAGGCTTGAATGGTGTCAAGCTCAGAGTCTTAAAATGGAATTGAAACTTCAAAGTCAAAATATTTCAAACTCTTGTCAGCTTTGCAAAAACAATGAGTCTTTCAAAAGTTTGTGTCTCAAATACGAGAAAGAAATTGCGGATTTAAAAATTGAAAACGCCGAATGGCAACAAAACCGCGATGACATCAAATATTGCAATGGTTTACTTGAGTCTGAAATTCAGGATAAAAATCACATCGTCATTGATTTAAAAGAGAAAGTTAAGCTAGTTCAAAAAGGAAAAATGGTTGACACCACGGTGATAGCACCAGGATTGTATAAATTAGACAAAACTACTAAAGGAAATATTGTTCAAACCACTAATGTTGATAACTCCACTTCTACAGGACTAGTCTCCACTAATAGCGTTAGCAGACCCAAGCGTAAAAGTAAAAGGAAGAATAGGCTCTGGCAACGTAAAAGAGGATCACTAGAAGCTCAAGAAGTAGAAGATCAAATTAGGAATTTGAATAAAACTCATGTTGCATCAGATTTAGATTCTAATCTGGCAAATTGTAATCAAAATCTAAATGTAACGAATGATGAACCTTTGAATGTTTTGAATATTAATGCATCTTGTGTGTTTTGTCATAAAAGCATTTCATCTGGTGATCATACAAAATGTATAGCTAATTCTCTACTTAATCGTCATAAGAAACGTAGGACACGCATTCCTTTTAGGCCCACTACTGCCTCTAAGTCTATCTTAGGAAAGCCGCCTTCTACGGTTTCTAATGAAGTTGATGTTACCCCCATAAGTGCAGAGAACAAGTATAGGAATCAGCCAAACATTAGTGACTTCACCATTAAGAAAGCTCGAACTAGTTGGAATTGGCAACGTTGGTTACAACACAAACCAGACTTTAAATGGATTCCTAAATTGTTGAATACATGTGCTTCTAACCAACAGGAACCCGCAGTTTCTTTGGGTTCCACCCTTACTTCTGTTCCATCCGTGTCTTCTTCTTGTGATGCAGGTGGTACAGATCGTTCTCTGGATTGTTGATAGCGGATGCACCCGACATATGACAGGCAATCTCAAACTGCTACACAACTTTGTATCAAAGTTCATCGGTACTGTCAGTTTCGGGAATGATCATTACGCTTTAATCATGGGATATGGTGACTATGTCAGTGGGAACATTGAAATAAGTCGTGTTTATTATGTGGAAGGCCTTAGACACAACCTTTTCTCTGTTAGTCAATTTTGTGATGGGGATCTAGAAGTTGCATTTCATGAGAAAACGTGCTTTGTTCGTGACTTACAAGGAAACGATCTTATGTCTGGCTCACGCGGTTCTAACCTTTATACAATATCAATGTCAGACATGATTGCAACATCTCCAATATGTCTTCTCTCCAAAGCAGAATCAACTAAATCTTGGTTATGGCATAAACGTCTTTCGCACTTGAATTTCAAAACTATGACTAACCTTGCTCGTTATAAGCTTGTTGATGGATTTCCAAGATTCCGTTTCACCAAAGATCACTTATGTTCAGCCTGTGAACAAGGAAAAAGTACTCGGGCTCACTTTCCTTCAAAACCTTAGCACAGTACGAATCATGTTCTACAATTGCTACATATGGATTTGTGTGGACCGATGCGTGTTCAAAGTATCAACGGTAAACGCTACATTCTTGTAATTGTGGATGATTATTCCAGATGGACTTGGGTTTATTTTTTACGAAGTAAAGATCAGGCTCCTTCAATGATCATCACCTTTCTCACTAAAATTCAAGTTCAGTTACGCAACACGGTACGAATAGTCAGAACTGACAACGGAGCAGAATTTAAGAATCAGACACTTAGGTCATATTATGAGAAAGTGGGAATTGAACATCAAACATCTATTCCTAGAAGCCCAGAACAGAATGGTGTTGTTGAAAGACGCAACAGGACGTTAGTGGAAGCTGCTTGAACTATGTTGATTAATGCTCAATTACAAGATTACTTGTGGGCGGAAGCTGTTTCAACTGCATGTTATACCCAAAACCGTTGCATGATCACTAAACGCCATCGCAAAACACCTTATCAAATTGTTCACAAAAGAAAACCGAACATCGATTACTTTCATGTATTTGGAGCACTTTGTTATCCGAAAAATGATCGTGATGATTTAGGGAAACTTAAAGCAAAGGCTGACATCGGAGTGTTCATTGGATACTGTGAAAATTCTAAAGGTTTTCGGATATGGAATTGTCGAACAAGAGAAATTCAAGAAACCATTCACGCTAATTTTGATGAACTCACACAAATGGCTTCTGAGCAACACAGCTTAGGACCCGAATTCAACCGTCTTAACTCTCCCGCATCTTCGGCTGAACCATTGCCACTCAACCGCAAAGAATTGGAAACCTTGTTTGCTCCACTGTTTGATGACACAATTGAATACCGTCCTACTGAGGTCCCACCTAATTCCGCTGCTCAACCTGACAATATTCCTGTACCAGACTCACCTCAACAAACTTCTACAACTGTTGAGAGAGACGGTCCTCCAATTGCATCACCATCTACAGACTACAGTAGAACAAACTGTTTCTAACTCCCGCCATTCAGCTGAAGATCCTACACCACAATCAGTTCCACAACCCGCAGAGCATGATCCCGATACGTTCTTTAACCCGTTTGCACCGGCTCCTACTGTTCCTGATATAGCTGAGTCGTCAACACGCAATTTGGATCCTGCTAATATGCGAGATACTTATCAACTACACCCTTCAACACACAAATGGACTCGAGACCATCCACCAGTTCATATTATTGGCCATCCAGATGCACCTGTTATGACAAGACAACGACTTCACACAGATGGAGAAACTTGTATCTATGCACTCACAGTTTGTCACGAAGAACCTAAGAACATTAAAGATGCAATGACTTATGACAACTGGATTGAATCTATGCAAGAGGAATTTCAGCAATTCATACGATTAGAAGTCTGGGAATTAGTTGAAAGACCTGACGGAGTCTTTGTCATTGGGTTAAAATGGATTTGGAAGAATAAGCTAGATGCTGAAGGCACTGTCATACGTAACAAGTCACGCCTGGTAGCTAAAGGATACTCTCAACTAGAAGGACTTGATTTTGCTGAATCATTTGCTCCAGTGGCTAGACATGAAGCTGTTCGGATCTTTTTGGCCTATGCTGCACACAGGAACATGGTGGTTTACCAAATGGATGTCAAAACAACATTTCTTAATGGAGAACTCCGTGAAGAAGTTTATGTTAGCCAACCTGAAGGCTTCGTTGATCCTGAGCGTCCTAATCACGTTTACCAACTCAAAAAGGCACTCTACGGACTTAAGCAAGCCCCACGGGCGTGGTATGACAAACTATCCACTTTCTTACTGGCCAATAAATTTTCTAAAGGATCGGTGGATCCCACACTATTTACAAAAACCTACGGGGAGGACTTACTTGTTGTTCAAATATATGTCGATGACATTTTTTTTGCCTCAACAAAAAGAAGTTACTCTAATGATTTTGCAAAATTAATGAAAGATAATTTTGAAATGTCCATGATGGGTGAAATTTCGTTCTTTCTAGGACTACAAGTTCATCAATCACCCCGTGGAATTTTTATAAATTAGTCCAAATATGCTCTTGAAATTTTAAAGAAACATAGGATGATGCGTTGTGATACTTATAATACACCGATGGGCTAACCACAAAACTAGAAGCTGACTTACATGGGACTCCTGTTGACCCTACCAAATACCGAAGTATGATTGGGTCCCTCATGTATCTCACAGCTAGTAGACCTGATATAGTATTTGCTGTCTACATGTGCTCTCGTTATCAGTCCAAACCAACTGAAAAACACCTTAGTGAGGTCAAGAGAATCCTTCGATACATAAAGGGAACCATTAACTTGGGAATCTGGTATCCGAAGGATTCTGGTTTTGAACTAATTGCTTTTTCAGATGCTGACCATGCAGGATGTTTAGACACACGCAAAAGTACATCTGGTGGATTACAATTTCTCGGAGACAAACTTGTGTCATGGCAATCAAAGAAGCAGGACTGCACATCACTGTCGTCTACAGAATCTGAATACGTAGCCATGTCTGCCTGTTGTGCTCAAGTCATTTGGATGAGATCACAACTTAAGGATTATGGCTACCTATTCAACAAGATTCCTATCTACTGTGATTCTAAGAGTGCAATTGCTATCTCCTGCAACACAGTACATCATTGCAAATCAAAACACATCGATCTCCGATATCACTTCATCAAAGAGCACGTGGAAAAGGGTACCGTTGAACTTTATTTTGTTGGGACTGAGTACCAATTGGCGGACTTACTTACCAAATCCTTAGCACCATCAAGGTTTGCTAGTCTAGTTCACCAAATTGGTATGAGATGTTTGACTCCAGACGATCTGGAAAAGTTTTTAAAACACAATTCATCGTCAAACATCAAAACTATCTTTGTAAATATTTTTTTCAAAAACAAAATACAAAAATATAAAACCATTCAAAAACTCAAAAAGATTTTTGGTCTTTTATTAAAAAAAAAAAAAAAATGCAAGTATAAACCACCTCTTTCAACACTATTTTATAAAATGTCCTCAATTATTTAAAAACAAGTGTTGAGGGGGAGGAAAAGTTATTTTTTCAAATTTCTTAAAATATATTAACTTTTATACTTGCATTTTACCAAAAAATACTACGTTTTATCTCAATAGGATGCATCAAAAGTGTTTCGGGTTACTCTCCTTGACCTAAATTATAAATCTTTCAGTATTTTTGACTACGGTCTAAGGTCGAGGGGGAGTACCACAAGTTGTTCTTATCATGTCTTGGTGTTATTAACGAAAGTTAAGTGAAAGCTAGTTTGTGCATTAAGTTTGAATGGTAACTAAGGTTAAGGGACTACAAGTGTCAATACATCAAACTTGTTTTACCATGGTCAAAACACCTTGACCACGCACTTACTCCTCCTGCAAAATAGTTATCACTTTCACCTACCAAGATCAACGATTCACAATCATTCATCAAATCCATTCATTAATCTTCAAATCTGTAAGTTGAAACAAGTTTTGATCATGATTTCAAACAACGGTTTTTAATTTCATAACAATCCAACGGTTAAATCTATCATAATCGATTAAATTGTTCTTAGGGTTGTGCGTAGAAATTAAACCCAAAAATTGGTTGTGTTGTGGTTGAATTTGCTGATGGGAAATGTTCTTTAGATGTTTATAAACATGTACCTAATCTTTAAACTCACCCAGAAACATCAATTGATCGATTTGTAGATTAGGGTTCATACGATGGATTTGGGGGTGCTTGATTTTGGGCGTTAGGATTGAAATTGGTGATGGGGATAATGTTCTTGTAGGTCTAGGATCATGTTATCTTGGTTTAATTGCTTCAATTTCATCTCTTGTTCATGAATCAAAGATTTAGGGGTCGTACGCACTTGCAGTTATGATTTTTATGTTTTTGTGGTCAATTAGTGTTATAACTTGAACCATATGCTCCTTAGGGTGTTAGTAATACTTGACCTATGCTTATAACAACCCAGATTCATGTTTGATTGTGTTCGTGATTATGTGTTCATACGGGTTTACGCGTTAATCATATTTAGGCATGTTTACGCATAAATAATGGGTATTAAGTGTGTTAAAATGATTATTGATCAGTGGTTGTGTGTTTTGCACTTTCAGGAATCAAACAACTCTAATTTCTTAAGGTGATTTTCTTGAAAAATGGTGTCTTTACGCGCTAATTGTTCATCCTACGCGTAAGATTGAATCTTACGCGTAAGATTCGACACGTGGACAAACTTTGTCTTGGATAAGACAAAGTTTACGCTTAAATAAGAATTCTTACGCATAAGTTTGACCTTACGCGCAAGTCTTGAACTTACGCATAAGTCATAACCTACGCATAAGTTATACCTTACGCTTGAGGGTAATCCTTTGCATAAGTTCAATTCCTACGCCTAAGATTTATCTTACGCGTAAAATTGACCCTACGCTTAAGATTCACATTACGCGTAACTTATAAGTTTACGCGTAGACTTTGCACTTACGCCTAAATTCAATTCTTACGCTTATGTCATGTTACGCGTAGATTCTTCATGTTACGCGTAAACTTGTCCAAATCAAGAATTTTTCTAAGTGTTGTAAAATTTACAAAGTGTAACTTCTTGTAATGATAAAATTGTGTTGTAACTTAATTATTATAAGTTTCTACCATGTAATATAACTCAAGTTTTTCATATATCAAAAGGTTATCACACACACAAACACCCACTGATCAATGTATAATATGCAAATCAAGCAATTTGATGTCTTTGCTAACAACGTAAACCATTGCCATGTTTGTATTTGTTTGTGATCAATTCAGATGGCAGAACACAATGACGTTCCATACAGACCAGAACCCGAACCTAAGCTTTCATGGGAAGAGACATTCCCAGATGATTACACCAGGAAGATTGGAAAGAACAACCTCCGTATCAACTTCAACAAAATGACTTGCAACGAGTCCTCATGTATTGTTGCAGTGCATGCTCTTCTATATCACCCCAACAAGTTGTTGTTCACCAAGTCTGCCTCAGTCTCCTGCTTCTACATCCACCAGTTTTGGCATACACTTCAGGTAGATCTTGGGGAGGCTTCCTTCACCTGTATGCTTCATAACCGTCAAGTCACTGTGAACATTGATATGCTCAGGAATGTACTTGGGTTACCAGACCTCGGCCCAGATGAAGAATACAATCCAGTCCCCACTGAAGAAGAGCTGATAAAGTGGTTAAGGGATATTGGTTATGACGAATCAGAAGAAGTTATTACTAGACATTCTAGGGTCAACATTAGGTATCTTCCACAACCATGGAGAACCCTATATATTCTGTTGACATAAATAATGCCTTAAAAACATTATTAAGTTTTTTTCAATATCTCTATGTTTTGATCATCACAAAATATAACCTCAAAGATTTAAAACTTGTGACATAAACAAGTGTTTGGTGATTAATATTTCTCTTTACATCCAAATCACTTAAGGTATGAATAAACAAAGTGTTTAGTGCAATGTATGATCAAAGGGGTATTTTATTAACTAATACAAAGTTTATTTAATTATATAATCTTATTATATATTTTTGAAAAACACTTTTGGTAATAAGGAAAAATGTTTTAATCATACTAAATATATGATTTCAAATATTTAACCAAAATCAGTTAGTTTTTCACCAAATAAACTTTCCCCACTAAAAAACAAAGTTTCTGGCCGTTACAGTTGGGCGGCCCCCTTAATTATAAGGGGTGGCCCCCTTAATTTTAAGGGGGGCGGCCATGCTTTAAGGGGACCGGCCACGCTCCTCTGTCAGAAACATTTGCCTATAAATACCACCTTAAACCTGGATTTTTTCCCCACCTTTTGCACTCCAGAACTTTCTGTTCTAGATCTCCATTTCCAATCTATAAATCCTTTGATCATACATTCTTAAATCTTTGTTTCAAAGTGATCCATACATAATCCATTCAAGTGCAAGAGAAGAATACTTCTATCCCTCAAGACAAGAAGTATTACAACTAGTTGTGATCTCCACATCTAAGTTGTTTGTGCATTATCATTGATTATTATTTCATAGTGTGATTAGTTGTGAATATTTGTTAGAGAATAGTTGTGTAGATAGTAGAAGTTGATTAGTAGTGAAGTAGGATAGTTGTGAAGATTGGTGTGTAGAAGATTGGTGTGTAAAAGCTAGGTGTGAAGAATATTGGTGTGAAGATTGGTGTGAAGATTGGTGTGTAGATTGGTGTGTAGATTGGTGTGAATATTGGTGTGTATATTGGTGTGTACGGTTTTCTCCGCCATAAGGGAGCTTGTTGATATAGTGAAGAAAACTCTCGAGTTAGGTGCTCGGGGAGTGGAGTAGGGCAAGGAAGGTGCCTTGTAGCCGAACCACTATAAATCGCTTGTCTCTCGGTTTGATCTTTCCATCTTTTACTTATTTCATTACTTACATAATTATTGCTTCATAGTATATATACTTAGTGTTGTTCATATTGTGTATAACTAGATTTCATATACCATCGAATCTAAATTTTATAAATCAACGAAAACTTTTAAATAATTGTTTTATAACAATTAAAACGACGTAAAACTATTCAACCCCCCCTTCTAGTTTTCCACAATTGGTATCAAGAGCCACGTCTAGCAAGAATTTTAAAATATATTGTATTTTAAAACTTGTAACGATCTATGGAATCTTTAAAATATTTAGAAGGGCAATCTATGCAAAGACCACCACTATTTGAAAGTGATGGATTTTTATATTGGAAAAATAGATTCGAAACGTATGTGAAATCAAAAGATCTTGATCTTTGGCATATTATTACCTTTGGTGATTTTCCCCCTATTCAATATAATGTTGAAACCAAAATGGATGAAATTGTAGCTTTTGAAAAACAAAATGATGATTTGAAAAAGAAACTAGCAAAAAATAATGAGGCTAAAATGGTTATTTATAATGCGTTACCACGCAAAGAATATGAAAGAATTTTTATGTGTAAAACCGCAAAAGAAATTTGGGATTCTTTACTAATCACTCACCAAGGTAATAGCCAAGTCAAAGAAAATAAAATAGATCTTCTTGTACAACAATATGAACAATTTACGATTCCGGAAGAGGAATCAATTGATAATGCTTTTGCTAAGTTTAACACTATCATCACAAGTTTAAAAGCACTTGATGAGACATTTTCTAGTAAAAATTGTGTTAGGAAATTTCTTAGGGCATTGCATCCAAAATGGCGAGCTAAGGTCACGGCAATTGAAGAATCAAAGAACTTGATGACGTTATCACTAGATGAACTAATTGGCAACTTGAAGGTTCATGAAGAAATCATAAGAAGAGATTCGGAAACGGTCAAGGTCAAGAAAGAACAAATCAAATCCATTGCTCTAAAAGCCAAAAAGGAATCTAGTGATGATGATGATTCAAGTGACGAAAGTGAAGACGAAGAATATGCAATGGCCGTAAGAGAATTCAAGAAATTCTTCAAGAGACGAGGAAGATTCACTAGGTCATCATATGACGATAGAAAATCGTTCCAAAGAAATAGAAGTGACAATTACGTGAAAAGAAAGTGCTTTAGATGTGGAAGTCCAAATCATCTCGTTGGAGAATGTTTAAAGCCGCCGGGTTATGAAAATCAAAGCGCATTTGTTAGTGGAACATGGAGTGATAGTGATAAAGAAGAAGTGGAAAAACCAAAAGAAGAAAAGTGTTTTGTGGCAAATGCAACCGACGAAATATGCCTTGGAATTGACTTGGAACCTAACGAATGGATCAAGGATAGTGGATGTTCGAGGCACATGACGGGGAATCGCAAGCTATTCTCTACATACAAGGCATACAATGGAGGTAACGTTATTTTCGGTAGTGACTTGCGTGGAAAAATTATTGGCAAAGGTACGATTTCTCAAGACTCACTTACTATTGAAAATGTTGAACATGTTAATAATTTAACATATAACTTACTTAGTGTAGGCCAAATATGCGATAATAAATGTAAAGTTATCTTTTCTGAAGAAGATAGCGAAATAGTTAAGAATGGAAAAATTATAGGTAGAGGTATTAGGAAAGGAGGTGTATATGTTATGAAACTAGGAAACAAACCTGAAGATAGGATATGCCTAACGACCCTAGACGAAAATTCCACTTTGTGGCATAGGAGATTAGGACATGCTAACATGCAACAAATACAATCTTTGGCCTCTAAGGAATTAGTTAGAAACTTGCCTAATCTAAAATATGACAAACATTTTTGTGATGCATGTAAAGTTGGAAAACAAGCTCATGCTAGCCACAAAGCTAAGAATATAGTATCCACTACTAGGTGCCTAGAATTATTACATATGGATCTTTTTGGTCCATCCGCTGTGCGGAGCTATGGAGGAAACACGTATACCTTAGTAATAGTAGATGACTACTCACGATACACGTGGACTAGGTTTTTAAGTGACAAAACCCAAGCATTTGAAAAATTCGAAATATTTAGCAAAATGATTCAAAATAAATTAGGATGCTCAATAGTTGCCATTAGGACGGACCATGGAAGGGAATTTGATAACGAAGTACAATTCGGAAAATATTGTGAGTCAAATGGAATATCTCATAATTTCTCCGCTCCTCGTACTCCTCAATCAAATGGGGTAGTAGAAAGAAAAAATAGGTCACTACAAGAAATGAGTAGAACTATGTTAAATGAACAATCCATTCCACAAAAATTTTGGTGTCACGCCGTAGATACATCGACTTATATTCTAAATAGGGTATCAATTAGAAGAATTCTAGGAAAAACTCCTTATGAGTTATTAAGAAATAGAAAACCTAACTTAAGCTACTTTAGGGTATTTGGAAGTAAATGCTATATTTTAAACACTAAGGACTACCTCACTAAGTTTGATCCAAAATCATATGAAGGAATATTTTTAGGTTACTCACAAAATAGTAAAGCATATATAATACTTAACAAACACTCCATGAAGGTAGAGGAATCACTAAATGTAACATTTGATGAAACACCACCACCTCCTAAAACGCTACCTTTAGAAGATGATAATTTAGTCGAAGAAGAAGCTATTGAGGTTAGTAAAACAAAACCCATAGGAAATGACAATGAAGAAACTCACTTAGAAAATAACGAAATCGTTAATATTAAAGAATCTAGATCACATCCTTTAGATAATATAATAGGACATCTTAACCAAAGAACCCTTAGGTCACAAGCCCAAGATAAAAACAACTTCTTTTGTTTCCTCTCAGCAATAGAACCTAAGAATATTAGTGAGGCTTTAAAGGATGAAAGTTGGATTATAGCTATGCAAGAAGAATTAAATCAATTTAAGGCAAATGATGTTTGGGAACTAGTCCCAAATCCAAAGGATATGACCATCATAGGAACCAAATGGGTATATAGAAATAAGTTAGACGAGAATGGAATAGTTACTAGGAATAAAGCTAGGTTAGTTGCCCAAGGTTATAATCAACAAGAAGGAATTGATTATGATGAAACTTATGCCCCCGTAGCTAGACT